>CAJPEV010005691.1:0-13683 GCA_905338385.1 Darwinula stevensoni
ATACGTATGCATATGGTTACGCTGAATTAAAATGGGTTGATGGAGAACTCTTACAGTCAATGGGAACGCATTCCGAAATTGCATAGCACCGAACAATATGAAAAGGGGCCTCTCGCAACGGATTCAATCTGCTATTCATTTCAGGCCTTGAACCGAGCTAGAAGTAGATAGTAAAGGATGAGCTGGAGGTCGAAGACAGGTTACTCGGGCGTTTCGCGTTCGGGTTCACTCGAGACTGGGTCCTCTACGATCTTTAAACGAGGCCTATACGGTCTTCCAGCATACCGAGTCCTCTCGTACTAGTTATGGGGAAATAAGGGGTTCGCGTCATATCGTCTAAAGACAAATGGTCGAATGGTATTAAGGTACAATGGACAAATGGGAAAAATGACATTTGGTCTAAATACCACTTCTTTAAATGTTCCAAGGTTCGTCTGAGCAAAATATGATTCAAGCAGGAGGATATGTATTGGATTGCCGACGGCATCGCAGAGAAAAAACAGGAATTCGAACAGACGATATTATCGAACCTACGCAGGGAAACAGAACATCTAAAGTTATGCATTCAGTATTCGACCCTACGTTTTACAATGCCTGGACGATATCGTGTCTCAGATATTACCATTGAGATCCCAACTTCTCTGCTACGGTGGGTATTCATATACTGTTGCGAGGAAGAAAGATGAAGTCCGGACCAGGGTACTTAAAGATGAACCAAGAACAACGAATGGTCTCGAAGGTTGGCATAGGAGGCTTAATTTCCTCATCAAGGAATCACATATAAGCCTGTTCTTTCTGCTTCAGGAATTGCAGAAAGAACAAACCAACACTGAGAGGGAACTAGATCGAGTAGTGGCAGGGTATCCTCCAAAGATGAGACGCCGAATAGAAATTTAAGAAGACATCAGAATCAGGTCAATAGTACAATATTATTGAAACCCTGAATCAATGCAGTATCTCCGTAGAATCGTCCACGATGTGCAATTTTGACAGCTATCAGGAGGAACTTCTCTCGCAGACGGCGGAAAATAAACATTGGGCTTTTATGCAATTGCTCCTTCTGACCTGTAGCCGATCTGGACTTTGCACCTTCTTGTTGTGAACCAATTATACTGCGGACGTTTTGACTATTGGACTATTCATGATTAGACCTCATGTCGCAGACCCGGAAAAAGGAGCCATTGACGGGTCCATTTACGGGCCTGAGTCAAGGGAAGCGATACTCGATTAGCCAACCTTCAATATTCCGCCACCCCCCCCCCTATCGCCATCCCTTTCCTGAGAACAAATAGTCCCCATGAGCTTATCATAGGTAATTCGCTGTTAAAGCGCCACCCTCACAAGCCGCCATCCGCCAACTATCAACAATTGAATAAACATCCTTTTTCCCATATAAATCCTCCTCGATTTTTGGCTAGGAAGGAGCATACTTGCCACAACCGTAATCCAGTACTATACACAGCTATTTGTATGCTGCAACCGTGAGAGGTGAATCAGTCATGGAATCAACAGTAAGTAGGAGAAAGTGTAGATTATCTGAGGGGAATAAAGATTGAATCATAGGCACATCCTTTTGTCAATATACCCTTCAGAGATTTCAGTATCGTCACCACAAGCATACTGCGGGTCATAGCTGCAGATTAACTTCAAAGACGTCGAGAGAAGCTTTGTACTGCTGCCTTCAGTACTTCCAGCGGAATGCTTCGAACTGCCCGTGGACTCGTTCCCTTGAGTTCTGCATTATTTGGCACGTCCTGAAGGGTTCATTCTTGCTGTATCCCTACAGGCAAAAGTCGAGTGGTCTGAGGTCTGGGGATTGTGCCGGCCACTCAATGTCATCTCCGTGAGAAATGAGACACCGAACGAATCTCTCTCTGTCACTTAAGACAAATGAGGACAGTATGGTAGGGCGTTCCATCTTGCTGGGAAAAAAATATTCCGCTTGTGCATGTCAAGTATCACTTATGAGGACATTTTCTGGCCGAAAGTGCATTACAAATGGAATATTTTTTCCAGCAATATGGGGCAACCTGCCACACTACAGGGAACCGGGAATTCTAGAAGGGAATGCATGGGATGGGAGGAGGTCGGGAGGATTTGGGTGCTGGAAAGTTCAAAGCGAACGCCCTGTAGCGAAAAAATACAAATATTCACGGAAATTGTCGACATGGGTCTTTCGCCCTTTTGAAATGGCCATGAAAATATGCGCCCCTGGGCAGACTTCCTCGTTCTGTGTTGCCGTAGCCCCAAATCAAAGGAAGATAATTTGTTTAGTTATGATTATGGCAAATGGTGTGATTTTCGTGAGCACCAGGAATTATGTTCTCTCTCACCACTTCGACGAAAGAAGCAACTTCTTCCATTTCCTCATTTTCTTGTTCTTGCTGAGAAACTAAAAATTTATTAAGCGAATAAGTAACGGCTTAAACGTAAGTAACAGCTGCGTTCTCGCAAATATTCGGGATACTTCATGGCTGATTTGGAATTTCGATTGGATAATCTCGGGGAAAGATGACACAATACCGGGTTGTTTTGGGATCCCTCCCGTTCCCAAGTAGCACACTCACGGTGAATTAACGTTGACTCAACGTTATTACATTATTAACTCAACGTTGTTATGGTCCCAACCCAGTAATATGCATTCCACTCTTTTCTTGCCTGATCAGTAGTGCCGAGGGCCAGATACAAGGTGACCAGCTAAAAACCTAAAGCCTTCTTCATTAATGGTTTCTTTGGTCTCAGTTTCCAACTCAAGATCACCCTTTAGCCCTAAAGTTGGAATGACTCCTTCAGAGCTTGAATATTCATCTTGTAGAGCTTCAATCAAGCCTGTGATGCAGATGTTCTCGATATTAGTGCCATCCTCCCATCTCAGTTCGTATCTCAGGAAAGCATCGTCATGAAGATCTGAGGGCAATTCCTCCGTGTCAGGTAGGTCCTTTTTACTTGCTACGAAATATCAGCATCTTCATGATGTTGGATGATGAAACAATGGAGATACTCGTCCTCATCCGTCTGAGAAATCTAATACGACGGATCGCCTCTGTATGTAGAGGTTGATCATAAAATCTTTCCGGTACTAAATGCGAGAAAAGAAACTTCAACAGAGACGAGAGAAAGTTCAGCCAAGGAGAGTGTATACCAGTGACGTGATCGCCTTTAGAGCCCCCTCCCCTATGTTGAGATGTAGCCGGATGTAACTCAACCTTATTTTCGTTTTAACTGGTCGGCTTGCCTCCGGCCATAGCGTCTTTTCGGCACGATGCCCTAAGGGCACACGAGAAGCATAACAAAGCGGCAAACGACCTAGAGAACGAACTGAGCACCGACCAACTTCTAGTGGCTGGCAAAACTCCAGGTACGAGCGAACCTGAAAACCAAACGCGTTGCAAAATGGGGTGAGGTAGGAAGCCCCTCGACACGAGTTGGCTAGGGTAATCGGCGAAAATTTTTTATATCGCCTCACTAGATATCTGATGTAGAGACCGCGTGGGATCTAATTCGATCTGGTGTTTCGGCTGCAGCGATGAAAGTAAGTGGCGAAAAGCGAATCGAAGCGACAAGCGATAACACGAAGCGAACTCCATGGTGGACACCAGGGGTACGACTGACTGCTGCTGCCAAGAAGGGAACCTATACCGCGTACATTTTCAGTGGGTCGGACTCTTCGCGGGCGTGTGAGAGAGGCGTGAAAAACTGTTGCTCTAGCCGTGGTCGAAGTGAAACAGGGAGCATGGAAGAAAGTCAGCGATTAAATGGAACGCGACTATCGCTCTGCCAACAAGGGAACCCTATTAGTCCTATAGGGTTCCGTATAGGCACTATAGGGAACCCTATGTGTCCTATAGAGAATCCTATAGGTCCTATAGCGAACCCTACAGGTCCTATAGGGAACCCTATAGGTTTTATAGGGAACCCTACGGGTCCTGTACAGAACCCTTTGGGTCCTATAGGGAACCTATAGGCCTTATGGGGAGCCCTATTGGTTATATAGGGAACTCAATAGGTCCCAAACTGAACTCTATGGGACATATAGGATCCTATAGGATTCCTATATATTCCTAAAGGAATATATAGGAATCCTATAATACATATTCGTAAGGGCCCATAATCTACTTTTATCTCTCGTCCCCCTTTCTTCGTTTGGAGGAACTGTCAGAGAAAAATGACATCAACCTTATTACGTCCAACTTGTACTGCTTACAAAGGACATGAAATATCGGTTCGTTTAGTTTTGCCGGGACGAATGAAAGCTCAGGCATCAAGAAAAAAAAGGAACAAAAGTACAAGATGGAAGTACATTTGCGTTTTCTGCTTCCACATCGACCTAAGACCAGGGATAATATTGCTTTCAAATAAAGGATAGAAATTGCCTCTATAGGATGTGATTCTGTTACGGGACGGCTTTCTCCAAATCTCTGTGGGGGAAATATTCTAAATACCTGGCACATAAGTAAGTTTACCTAAGGATTTTCAGCTCCAATTTTTTCGTACTAACCGAGGTTTGTTACTTATGTTAAATGATGTTTTTCTTCCTCGCATTTTAGATTCTGTTGATGTCCGTATTTTTTTTTNCCGGTGAAAGCGCGCGGAATCTTGTATGCGGCGCTCATAAGATCCCAGTTGGAATATTGCATCCAGTTTTGGAGGCCTACAAATAAGGGCGATTTGTTGGCGCTCGAGGGAGTATAGAGGAGGGCCACAAGAATGATTAAGGAGGTCGGGAGACTATCATACGAGAAGCGTTTAGAAGTGTTGGGACTGTACACGCAGAAAATTCAGTGCATCGGTTCGATGCATTTTTCTCGTGAAAATGCATTAATTTGATTCTGCATGTATAGGTCAGGTATATTATGCGCTTCTGCCGCATTGAACACTTCGTGATGAACTTCAGCCACATCGAAATTTGTCTTGCATGTCCTATTGTGGGAATATGGTGGCTTTTGAGTTTAAAGCCCGAATACACGAAACTCATTTAGGGGAGACAACGGGGCTTTTAGCGAAGGAGCTCTTTTTCTCCCATAGGAATCCATGTATTCTTAAAGGACTGTTAAATATCCATAGTTAACAGTCGGATCTCATATTGGCGATAAGTGTTACACCACCAACGCACCAAACAGAATACAAACAACGTATGAAACTGGACTCAAAGAATGAAGCAAGCGGTTACATGGGAATCCCTTCGAGACGCACGAGCTACTCGCACGGGTCGGAGGGAAGGTGAAGTGGCGAAGAGACCATGCACTTAGGCCATTACGTGTGAATCCTTCGACTGTCAATGCATTGCCCCGAGGGTTGATGGGGGAGGGAGGGGGGCTTCCTCGACACGATGAAGTGGAATACGGAGGTTAACATGTGTCTAGACGATGCGCAGCCACTCAAAACGCCCTTCCGACTCGGCTATAGACGCATTTTGGTTTTTCGAATGCCTTTCAGGCGACCCTGCACGGTCGGGAAGCGAGAGATATGAATCGAAAATCCAGTTGATGTCTTTTTCTCTTGAGAAAAGTAAATCGAAACGTGAAAATTGAGAGAAGTATTTCATCTCGATTTACCGATTTCTCTGAGTGTACTCGCTCGAACGAAGGTTAAGGAGGGGCGATCTCATCCAGGCTTTCAAGATAATTAAAGGAATAGATAATGTCGAGTGTGGTAGGTTTTTCCAGTTTAGTGACAGCAAGAGAACGAGAGGTAACCGACTTAAGTTGGGCAAGCCGCAGATGCGGCTCAGGTCGAGACAGGAATTCTTTACTTGCAGAGTGGTGAACGCGTGGAATGCGTTAGATGACGAAGTAGTGGCTGCCCCGCGCTGTGACTATCTTTAAGAAGAAACTGGATGCTTTCATGGACAGGCAAAAAGATGGAGGGCAATGTTGACGTTAGGGACTAGACAGTAAACAACTAGGATAGTGAAATAACAAAAAAGCGCTACAAAATAAAAAAACAAAAATATATATAGCTTCAAGAGGGTTAGGCCTACCCTAAAATTAAGGAACGCTCGACCTCCACACATGATATCGAAATGGGCGAAATCGCCTCTTGATGTCACTAACTATCTTGAATCAATGCCGAAAAGGGAGGTGTCAGAGCAGGTGTATATCATTGACGGGAATTGCCCTAGGGCGAGAACCGCCATTATTCGGGGCTTGGCTTTCGGCCCAACCTCATCTACTCCTTCTAATTTGGGGTGAAATGTAAAGCACGGGAGCCCTCACGGGTTCATACATTGGTGCTTAGAGGAAAATGCAGTGGTTGGTATGCAAGAACGTACAAAACTGCTATAAATAGCCATTTTGAGGGTATCATATGATAAGTTTGATAGGTTTGATAGTTGGCCATATGCAGAAACATTTTATACCTATCATGATCGGCATGGGAATCGCTTCAATCTATTATGATCTAGATCTTGCTTATTCTGCTTATAACGAGCTACCAGGGTGGATGCAATGCATTTTGCTAAACTGATTAATTATGCAAATCGTCGCAACCTGTGCCGAGCGCAGCCACTCTGGGATAGATTAGAGGATTTAGTATCAAGCTACGGCAATCGGAGTTCGAGCACTAGTCTGGTAAATGGGGTCAGATTAATACCAATAAATCATCACACAACACTCTGAGCAGTCATAATGCGAGCAGATACTCATGGCATTGTTTCTGGGTGCAATACGATGGATAGGAGGTTGTCAACTGGAAGCTTCACGAATTCCTATCATGATTCCTCTGAATGCGAGTGAAGATGCATGTAAACGCTCTTCCTTCTGTACTCAAACGTAAGCGGAGGCGTGTTGACTCACATGTAGCATCCATGACAAAATCACACGCGTCAGACGCAACGTGTGGAAGGCTCGTAGACATAGGAGGACGCAGATCCATCATAAATCTTTTTGGACGCGAATGTCCACTTTGCTTTTCTGGCGTTGAACTCGCCCTGAAACAGTCGGTACTCCTGTCGACTCCGGTTGACTCACCCTTGGGTGCTCGCTCTAGACCGTCAGAGCATAAAATTGCCTTTGGTTTCTTGCATATTTCATGAGCCCTTGATTCGATTTGACTTATTGCCCTCTAATCGAACTTCCTGCTGCCGTCAACTCTCAATCTGCATAGCATAATAGAGACTCTTCATCAGTCATTCTCCGGCACATCGGTACTTTATGAGACTCCAAAAAGGTCAATATTTCTGGGAATATACTTGGACCCAATTGAAGGACGAAATCGAGAAATTCGTGTATCTCCCTCCAAGTTGTCGGAGGGAAAAGATCTGGTATCTCATTACAATGATTGGGAAGTGAGTCACCTCCTGACACCGCCGAAATAGCGACTACCGATGTGCCGTCTCGTGTCACTTGTCTGAAATTTAATTTTTTCCATTTTCCATCACGCATAGCCTGCCAACATATTAAAAATCTTTTCCTGCCGCTCTAGCACCGATGTGTCACATGCGCAGTCATTACGCTGCTACTTCATGATAGTCCACACGCAGAAAATACCACACGCCCAGCGAGGCGTGCTGCCTGTATATTTTCGTAGAATGCGTAGATGAATTAAATAAGTTTTATCAGTAAAGTTCTAATATCCAACAGCAATGGAGTTTGTTTATTTTTTTACGTCATCTTTTCTCATTTGAAACGGTCCCAAAATGTCAGTCCTAGCTTCCGTCGTCTAAAAATGACAAGACTCAGGCTTTCATTGGGAGGCCAACATCTTATCATGTTGACTCTTCAACCCAAGATAAAGCCACTCGACCTGAAGGACCCCCTGCGACCAGAAGGACATCCCCGAATCACATCCCAGAGTGGCTTGTGAGATGATTCAGCTCGTAGGAAGGCAAATGAAGAGCACTGCTTCCGTGGGGCACACCAAGGCTTTCAGTGCCTTCTTCCTCTCCCTGCTCCCTCTGCTCTTCAGCGTCAGTGAGTCTTGTGGGACTTCTGATTCCGCCTCTCGTACATAAGTTCAACGTTTGGTTGAATGATTCTCAATCCAGCTTCTCTTCCATTTTAGACCGCTTAAATTTGGAGTATTATATCAAAAAACGTTTACTTTAATCCGCGTTGATTTGAACAGTTCTCAGGGAAAACCTATAGCACGAGAAATAATTCAAGAGCAGCGGGCAGAAGAGACAAGCCATGCGAGGTTTTGATGGATTCGCTTCCTCAGCTTAAAAAGCCAGTATTTTCCCAAATGACTTAATGACATCATAAATAACACAGATTCTAAGGACATCTCATTACTCCGCCAAGGAATAACGTCGAATCAATTTTTATCTTGAGGCTCCTAATAACATCAAGGGATGGATATCTGATTGGAAAGAAAGTTCTAGGAATTTCATGAACAATTATTAAAACCCAGTTTATTTAAAAGCAAATTCATCTCACTTATGAATGCAATCACCATTGGCCTCTATCACTTCACGCCAACGTTTATGCAAACTATGGATGCCATTCCAATAGAACTCTGGCGGCAGCGCTAAGAAAAAGTTGGCCAAATCGGTTTTCAGGTCGTCTTGGTTGGCGTACTGCTTTCCACCCATGTGACGGTCCAGGGCAACGAAAAGGTGACAATCGGAATGGGCAAAGGTCGGGGCTGTAGGGCGGATGCGGCAGCACCTCCCAGCACAGGTCCAGTAACTTTAGATGAGTCTGTCTAGCGGTGTGCGGCCGGGCATCGTCGTGGAGGAGGATGGTTCTCTGTCTTTCTGGGCGTGTTTCAGCCAGTTTCTGCTGCAGCCGATCGAGTTGCTGGCAGTAGTAGGCAGCAGTGATGGTGGTGTTTTGCGGCAACAGCTCAAACATGATGATGCCTTTCGAATCCCAGAAGACCGAGAGCATAATCTTTTTGGGGTGCAACTCCTGACGGGGTTCTCTTTCGGCCGATGCTCCGGCGTCCACCCACTGACGTTTTCGTCGAATGTTGGCATAGAAGGTCCACTTTTCGTCGCCTGTCACCACTGAGTCTAGCCAATCCGTTCGGCGCGAACGTGACAGAAGGGAGATGGCCATGTCTACTCGTCGCTGGCGGTCCCGATCATCCAGCTTGTGGGGTACCCAGCACCCCAACTTTGCCTTCTTGCCAAGCTCAGCCAGATGATGAAGGATAGTTGTATGGGAGACACCCAGCAAGTCCGCAAGCTCTCGCGATGTTTGCCGGTTGTTGGCCTCCAGTGCCTCCTGCAAGGCAGAGTTATCAAACTCCGAAGGACGACCGGTGCGTGGCTGGTCTTCCAGGCTTTCATTTCCTTTCTGGAAGCGACTGTACCAATCATAGGCAGTGCTCTTGGACACAGTGTCCGGGCCAAACGCGGTATTGATGTCAGCGATGGAATTGGCTGCCTTCTTCTTGATTCGGAAGTCATAAAGAAGAAGCAGGCGAACTTGCTCCTTAGTAAGAGGGTAGGGCTGGTTCATGGCTGGAGAGCACCAGGGCTGTAATAATATACGGTTGTATGCCGAAGGACACGACCTACTTATAAACACACGCAGAACATTCTAGCATGCTCTGGAAAAAAATTGTACTGGATATTCAAGAAATTCCGAGAACTTTCTTTCCAATCAGATACTAACTTCCACTTCATTTGGCTTAGATTTGGCGATTCAAATGACTCAGTATCGAATTCTTCGGCAAAAATGCTCAAATAAGGCAACTGCCGTGAAACTTTTTTTTTAACTCAAGGAAGGGCCAAACAGCCATGTGATTTCTAATTAAGCAGACGTGATATCCCTGCAGTGACGTGATATTCCTTTGATCCTTTCATGAGAGAACTGGAGAGTCCCATGGACGACAATGGCCGTGTAACGGAGGATCTCCATGTCCATCAATCATGAACTTTTCTCTTGGTTTTCATCCCTTTTCCCATATATTGAATAGTTTAATCTTTTTCCTTGTTAAACAAATGTGATTGGAATTGGACTACAAATTATGTCTCAAGATTGGAAGGCATTGCGGTATATGACTTTGCGTAGGCTCGGGAGCGACACTGGTTCCACCATTTTGTGATTCTCTCCAGGGAGCATGCATGCATGATATCACATGGACCGATGAAATCCTGGAACCATGCATTGGTGAAAACGGACTAGTACCACCATACCAGGTCTGTTAGAGAAACTTTATTTCACTGAGTTAAAGCGTGGTCAAATGCGAAAATAGTTTCTAATAATGAGTTCTAATGGGTACCAATAACACATTAGGGAAACTATTTCACTGCATTCACTTATTCAGGAGATAGAAGGTGAGGTTCACATCCACCCTTTCCCATGTCTATTAGGCAAATTGAAGTCGGAAGTTATGGACACGTCACTGGTGGGTTGTCGTATGCATAGAGCTCGTTCCATTGTTGCATATTCCTGAAGGTGTATCACCTTCACCAAGCCATGGCGCCGAAAGAAAACAGCAAACATACTTTTTCCAATCGTCCCTCTGCAGCAAATCTCCTTTGGAGGCTCCTCTTCTGGAAGCACCAAAGATGAGGATCATCGTTTTTATTCTGAATCATAGTAATGCATTCAGGTTTTTTTTACCTGTCACGATATCAGAAATAGTTTTAGGCTGTCTTGATTTATACTTTTGAAGCATGAAACGACGCCAACCAAGCCTGGCCACTTTCTGGGCCTCTGTCATATTGTGGGGTATCTAACGACAGAAGAGGTCCCACAACCCAGATGATCATGAATGATGACATTTACTGTGGCCAATCCAATGTTAAGAGTGTCTTGACCCTTTCGGTACTATTGATGAGGACCGGCTATCACCCGTTTCTCTGCATGGTCATCATTCGCTGGGGTAAAAGTTTCTCCTGAACTTGCAGAAAGCGTTTAGTGAAAAACTGAAACTCCCTCCGACGAAATTCACAAAAACCAAATTTGACAGTGGAATATGATCCAAAATATTCCCCAAAAATCACCACGAAGACAATCCTGTGACAACCCTGTGTGCTCCCAGAAAAACACATGCAAAAAACAAATAGATAATGATAAGAAAATGCTCTCTTGTCAGTTCCAATTCCATTTATTATAAAATTTTAGCTCCAAAAGTTTCACACAATGTTTCATTTCAAGAAATTACCGTAATAACTTAAAAGTTGACCTACGACGAGAATTTTTGCTACATTAACACATACTGCAAAAACTTTCACAAAATACGTAACCATGTGAGGCCAGAAACTTTTAGAGAAACCCTTGTTTGGGTCATGGGTCATGGACATCTCTCGTTCGGAAAAAAATTGTTATATTAAAATTATCGAATCTCCCTAACGATAACTAACTTCCACATTCATTAATATGCTTCCCCTTTGATGGCATCGCCATCGCAGGATAAGGTGATGAACAATAGTCCATCTGGAGTGTACAATGTGTAAAATGGAGATTCCAAAATTTAACAAAAATCTGAGGGTTTAATAAACGCAACCAGCACCAATATGAATTCCGAGGACCACATCAAACTATTCATTCCTCCAATAAACCCGATAGAATAATAAAAATACTGCATTTCTCGTTTTCATTGATAGCGGCTTATTGTTATCGACTGTTTAATATTGTGGAATTCCTTATTACAATGTGTGATCACAATAAGCATTCTACAGCATTCCTGGCGATTTTTAACTCGTAGCAATGCCTGTGGAATGTTTTCGGGAGCAGTCCGGCTAGCACGATCGAGATTCTCTTGACTCCAGAGGATTTCGGGGATTTCTCAAATAGATCATTGGTTTTGAGGATTGGCTTTGGCTACAAGGATGACTTCCCATCGGGACCTGATGAAACAGTCCTGGCTAGATTTGACTCCCCTGTCTCGGAGAACACAACTGTGATCGTGGAGGGCGGAGAAGCCTGGGTGGACGTGCTCACCCGACAAGAAATAGTCCCTTTTCGAATCTTCTCTACTATTAAAAACGAAGGTATATTTTCCTCTCTCTCTCCCTCTATCCGCACTATTTTGGTTCTCTCCCAAGGTAAAGCCTTGCTGTAAGGATTGCTGTGCGATACAGGCGCCAAGCTTTCCCGGTGACTTAAAGCTCTTAAAACTCCCGTCTAAAGGGTCTCATTATAGGTGTCAATGAACACGGACACTTCATCCTCATCACTATATTCGAAACAGATTCATGAAGGCCAAGAAAAGAAAAAGCTCTTATTCCCAAAAAGAACCCTCTCCTAGAACTCGTCGATTGCACCCCGTAGGACAATAAAAACGATGGTAGAGAGTCAGATCTCAATCCTTCATACCCTCACCCAGAAAACTAGGTGAGGAAAAGGACTGATTTCGTGGACACTCCATAGAACATGACGGTCGGACCTCTTCCTGCAATGTGCCATACATAGCACATCCAGGGGAAGATCACCTCCAAAAATGTACTATGCCTCCTGCCTATACATGATACAGATACTGTATTATGCATGGGTGGGGATTCTACCAGTACTGGCTTTGTCCTGTTGATGGGAATGTCTGGGTTGAGAGGTAAAGAATATGGCACGGAATGAAAAAATGAAGAATTCAGTATTGGTCGAATATCGGTCCAGTTTAGGACCAGTGAAGCCTATGCTTTTCCATAATGTCAATATAGGCCATGATTAGGTGCCCAGTGAAGCAACGTTTTTAATCAACATTCCAGCAACATAAATCCTGAAACGTTTCTGCAATATGAAATGAATAAGTAATGATTTGCAATGCAATGTTCCTTCGCAACATGTGAACAACGTTGACGTTTTGGACATTTACACAGAAGCAACATTGTTCATCAACATTTCCAAAACGTTGCTGGAACATCTTGTGTTACTTGGGTATACGTCACTCCTAAAATGCAAATGTTCGTAATTCATCCAAGGCAATTAGCGTCTCTCATAACTGCTCCTTCAGGCATCGCGAGCTTGTGAACGTGGCGAGACCCGTTGGGTACAAATCTCCAGGCTAGGAAGTGCTTTTCCTGGATTGGTAGTGGTTAGGTTAGTGGTTAGTAAGGGCAAAATGCAGCAAAAAATTGAAGGGAAAGACTTGCCCCCATAGCCATTATATTCAAAGCCTCTTCACCGTGTTCCATCCTTTTTACCATCCACAGCCTTTACGACGACGACAACGACGACCAACCCGTGTGAGGGAGCCATTGGGGATCCTTGCCAGGAACATCAGGACTGCCGTGTGAACGAACACCTTTTCTGCAATCCTTCCCTTCTCAAGTGTGACTGTGCCGATGGATACATTTTTGACACAGATATCCTCATGTGCGGTAAGGATTCCTTGCCCTGTCCTAAATTTGAAAAATAAATTGTGGCCCTAGAACTCTAAAACCTACTATGGTTGTGGAAAAGTTGGTAATATGTAAAATTAGGGACGAATATGCATAATTGCCATACTGAAATGATCGATTCATAGTGACTGGAGGGAAAAGATTGGGCGAATCGTGTTCGGACGATAGCGACTGCAACCTCTACAACCAGTGCGACAAGGAAACAAAAATTTGCACATGTGCAAAGGGCTATCGTCTGGATCCAAAGACCATCCTTTCTGGTGAGTGCAAACATACTTTACACTATACAGGGTGTTAAGAAAGTTGTGTCCCATCACAATATGCCTATTACCTCAGCAAAAATGTGAAAATCAGGAAATGTTTTTAATATACAATAACAAGGACAGTTAACTGATTTAGAATCACTTAATAGTTTTAAATATAGCCGCCCTTGGCACGGATGACAAGGTTCA
>CAJPEV010005692.1:0-13675 GCA_905338385.1 Darwinula stevensoni
CATACATGTCAAGTTTTTTACGTAAATAGCAACATCAATAGTCATGTCAAACTTTTCAACATGCATGAAATACTCATCATATTGACGTAATATTAACATGAAAGAGTCAATAAGTGTGCTACCTGGGCCTCGTCCGGCGTCTCTGGCTTGGAACTCCTCATGCAGAGAGTGATCCCGGATCCCTCAGAGGAGCCCCACTGTCTCCATGCAATCCATTCCAATTTGTTTGATCTTGCCTTTCGTGTGTACTTGGAATTTGAAACTTTCAAGTTTGACGCACCAAACGGAAAATGACGGACTTGCCAACTTGTCAGAAGATCATGGCTGACTTCAACGTTCACAGGTTTTATCCCGTTTTTATTCTCCCTGCCAATAGCGGTTTTAAGTTTGAATAAGTTTAACGAAAATTTCCTCTCCTTCCGACAGTGACATCTAGGTTGCTTCAATGTAAACAAGAGACCGGTAAGATGTTAATCTGGTACTTCCATTGCATCTATCGAGAGCGGATTAAGGCCCTCCGACGAATCGAAGGCGGATTTCAGAGGAGAGTCCCATCGGTTTGCCCTTTGCCAATTATTTACGCGACGATTTCACAGTGATAGTGGAACTCCTTGAGACTAAATTAATTCCGCGTCTTCCCTGCAAGATCGCCAAGTCTCCATCGACAACGCCTCGGACGGCGTCCAGAAAACAGCTGGAAACGGAGTCCTCGCCCGAAGAGGCCATGCGCGCATCAATGGGGGTGAAGGGGGGTGAAGGGGGGTGAAGGTGGGTGAAGGGGGTGAAGGGGGTGAAGGGGGGTGAATATTGGATTGTGAATTCTTCAAAACCACAGTCGCCAAAATGATTTTCGGGAAAACTAATATTACACGACAAGTATTTGGAGGTGAATGCAGATATGCCAAAACCACGCGAATTACTATGGAATTACCAGTTCCATTTAGGCAGGCGGGCTCCGTCACCAATCATCCCCATTGTGACGGTAAGAGTATCGCAACACTGTGGACTTGATGACAAAGGCGTCGATGAACCCATGGAGAGCACACAAGAGACGTCAAAGGCTAATCATCTCTATGCTATGCAATTGCTATGCAATGCTATGTTATCGCCTTTCGCTGCTTCCTCGCGAGGAGCATCCTATACATGATTGCGTTCTCTCTCCTCTTGCTCGGAACACCGCCGCCTTCCGTCGTGAATCGCGCTTCGCACGATCCACTCTCTGAACTCATCCTTCATTCTGCGAATCCTTTCATCATCGTGAGTCGACAGCGAAAGACGCTTACTCAAACTCAATCGGGATTTATTGATCCAATTCAACGAACCATGAAAAGAATTGATACTATTCGACGATGAACAACGTGACCGCCATGGTATCTGCTTCACCGGTTGCCCACCTAAGGATGAGTTGGAATCGTTGAGGTTTCCTGCACGCAAAATCGAATACCGTCTCCTGACTTGACCTTTGATGACCTTCAAGGACGAGAAAACGTACCCGGAGGAAGAGGAACTACTCCAGCACCCTTCTTCCTCTTGCACCTCTTGCACTTCTTCTTCTTCTTCCCACCGCCGCTGCTGCTGCTCGAGCCAAAGCCGCTGCTGCTACTCGAACCGCTGCCGCTGCTGCTACTCGAACCGCTGCCGCTGCTGCTGCCCCATCTGAGAGGACCGCCCAGTTCGGAGCGCACCAAATTGAAAGTAATATTTGAACGCTTGAACTGATCGAATTACCAGTTTTCTTTAAAGTTCGCATCATCACATTTATGTTCCATCTCATAGATCACACATTAATCAAAGATGTCCTTATCTGAATGTTCCTTGCTTCGCTAAGGCATCATTTTGGCAACATCGCCGGACTCCAATCCTATTTGTTGGTGTCTGGAACTCCCTACAAAGTATGGTGCATGCGCAAAACGACCTCCTTTCGCCTCCATTCGTGAACTTTGCCGAAATGTTTCAGCGTGGCCACTCGTGTCCCTGCGCGAGGTCGGGAGACCTAATCAACACCGAGAAAGGCGAGGCGCTTCAGCAATTGGGCGGAGGGTGGACGGTTCCGAAACTTCTTTTGGTCGACATGGTCTCCTCTTCACCTCAAAGTTTTTTTCATGGTACCTGAAGGAAAGTTTTTGAATAATTTTTCGCACAAACTATGGCGATGAAAATTTCAATACTCGGAACGAATATGCACAAGCGATGGTATCAAGGTATGACAAATACTTAATGGTGAAAATCGATTTCTGATAATTTCATGATGAGAAATCATTTTCAAAAAAATGAGGAGAAATAAAAAATTCCATTCAAAAAACCCAGACAGGAACGTCCAGAGAGATCAGTTAGTTGACAGATGGATTTTCAGCTATGGTAAATTCTGAAGGAAATTTGATGAAAATATTTTTAAGTGTGCGTCTTCCTTCACCTGGAAAGAAACATGTAACATGGATGCATGTAACAATAACGATAATTAATTTTAGGAAACGATAGTAATCATAAATGTAAAGTTAATTGGAATATCTGAAAATTATTCGCAATCTAATTTATAGACTAAATGCAGATTGAAACATCGGGGATGACCTCTCAGTGATGGCAACTCAAGTTGAAATGATTCTTACCTCCACGGGATACCAATTATCCATCATTATTATTATGATAAATATTATTATCACAAATACTATTATCATAAATATTATTATCATATTATTATTATAAATATTATTATATTATGACGGTATGGGTCATACAACAGGGTCAGTCAACACTGTGGACTTGATGACAAAGGCGTTGATGATCCCATAGAGAGGACACAAAAGTGACGTCCAAGGCAAATCATCTCAACGGACACTGTTCCATTGAGTGTCGCATGGGGTAGGGTTGTTAAAAATTTGTTCAGATGCTATGCAAAGATGCCAATGCCTTTCGCTGCTTCCTCGTGAAGAGCATCCCCTACGTGATATTGTTATCTACTCTTGCTCGGATCACCGCCGCCTTCCGTTGTGAATCGCGCTCCGCACGATTCACCTTGTTAACGCATCCCTCGTTCTTCGAATTCTTTCATCGTCATTACCGTCGTCTTCGAGGCCGACAGAGAAAGACGCTTACTCAAACTCAATCGGGATTTATTGATCCAATTCAACGAACAATACAGAGAATTGTTACTATTCGACGATGAAAAACGCTGCTGTCTTGTTCTCTGCTTCATCGCTTGCCCCACCTAAGGATGAATTGGATTCGTTGAGGTTTCCTGCACGCAACATCGAACACGATCTTCTGACTTGACCTTTGATGACCTTCAAGGACGCGAAAACGTACCCGGAGGAGGAGGAACTACTCCAGCCCCCCTTCTTCTTGCACTTCTTGCACTTCTTGCACTTCTTCTTCTTCTTCTTGCACTTCTTCTTCTTCTTCTTCTTCTTCTTCCCGCCGCCGCTGCTGCTGCTTGAGCCGCCGCCGCTGCTGCTACTCGAGCCGCCGCCGCTGCTGCTGCCCCATCTGGAAGGACCGCCCGGTTCGGAGGACGTCAAAATGAAATTAATGTTTGAACGCTTGAACTGATCGAATTATCAGTTACCTTAATAGTTCCCATCATGACATTTAATCGAATTATTATACGAAAATATTTGAATCATTATGAGATTCTTAAATAAATAATAGCAAGAAATTATTTGAAGTCGAAGAGGGGAATTTCCTTGGGAAATATGGGAGTGTCGGACCGAGATACTTTCGGGAGTCGACCGTAAGAAATCCCTGGAGAAAGAGTTTATCGACGGAGTTTCCCCTGATGTACTCGAAATCGAGGCGCGTCAACGAACCTATTGCTGTAATTATTGTTTTTCCCTAACTTTTCGAAGTCATTCACAGGAAAGTTGCTTAAGTTATTTCCTCAACCGAGCCTATCGTTCACAGCGCCCGAATTCCATCACCACTCCACCAATTCCATTTCCATCAGAAAGATGTAATATAAAATATGGTGCATACGGAGCGGGAAGAGGAAGAGCCTTGGGTTCGGCCACGGCCCTCGGATCGGCCAACGCATCGGGTGCGGCCTCCCCCTTGGTCGAGCACGGCCCCAGGACGCACAGCAGCACCCCGACGATCACCCCGAGGGACACCAACTGCAGAAGGAACGAGATTTAGACATCCGCGGCCCACCGAGATCGAGCGGGGCTCACCTTGAATGTTCCAGAAGCCATGGCGATTCCGGCGTGACTGCATCCTCCTCCCTCCACCTCCTGCTTTATATACCATTCTACTGACCATCGCAGCGATCGAAGGAATCTCGGGATTTCTCAAGGGGGGATGGGGAGGACTTTCACTCGGTCGCAGAACGGCGCTTCAGACTCGTTACTCCGTTCTGCCCTCGATGATTATAGGGCGATCACGTGCTACCCCCCCCCCCGGTTCGTCCACGGCTCGTTGGCCGTTTCCTGTGTGCTGGCACGTGAGACGCGTGTGGAAGATAATCACGAGATGGATCGGGGCGAGTAACGATGGAATCGATTCCCTGGTACTTCTAATATATGTAATTCACGAATATCATTTATTTTGGATTTAGTGGAGCTCGTCACCGTCATAACCTCCATTATATTATATATTATCATAATAATAATTATTATATTCATTTATAGGAAAGCAAGGATAGGATGAACCCGAGTTAAAAAACTGCCTCGAAGGTCTCGAAGCGCAAAGCCATTTCCCGCCGATTTATGCTTGTAAAAGAAGAAGAGAGCAGCGCGAATCGAAACAAAAAAACGGTTCGCGATCACGTTCGCGATCGCGAACCGCGATCGGCATGGTACGAGCGATTTCCGGAGTGGAATCCTTGAGATCGGCGATCCGAGGCGATTGCATTATTCCATATTCCGTGGAGAGAAAAATCGGCGGAGGAAAAAAAGGGCAAAACTGGAAATATAATGGCGTGAAAGGGAAAGTGACTTCGAACGTAGATTTCAGTTTTCGCATCATTTCATATATTTTTCTGCACATTTCTTTCCTGCGTATTCGCGGGATTTTCCCATTCGGTGGAACGTGCTCTCGTTCCCCGAGGAGCGCGTACTTCGGTTTGTTTCTCGCCGCAGTGTTGCCGGATCGGTCGCGGCGAAGTTCGATGATAGAACGCGACTCTGCAAAAATGGAGGAAAATTTGTTGTTTATTTTTGCAGATTATTTTGCCAATATCTTCGGTTGATGAAAGATTCATATTTCATTTTTGTCCTATTATGTAATTACATATTATTGCTTCCGATGAACTTACATATTCATACCACGTCGAAGTCCAGAATTTTCAATACAAAAAAAAATGGCACGATCTCGGCCAGACACGGCCAAAACAATTTTCACAACGACGTTTCCGCACCGTCCTGGTTTCTTTCCGGCGCCTCGCGCGGGATCCCCGATCGCGCCGGCCGACAATCGCCTCGACTCCATCGTTGGAGTCGAGCCATGCGTTTTGCCATCATCGCGTTCGATTTCGCGAAGATCGAAGGGGGGAGGGGGAACTAGTCGATTCCGTCTTCCTTTACCAGAGTTTCGTCGGGTTTCAATCATTTGCACATCTGGAAGACGCGGGGAAGAAATGAAGCACACCGATCACCCCGTCTCCTTGCAGGAAGTCAGGAGAAATTCCTGTCTCTTTCCATAGTCGTTGTGGTGCGGTGAGAGGCTTACCTCTCACGCGTGGGACTTTCGTGCTTGCCGTTTCTGATTCTATTTTCCAACCTGCTAGGAACTGCATGGTTCCGATAACAATTACCTCGACAGGGTACATGTTCGAGTGTGAATCGTCGGATGACTTGGACAACGAAGGACAGATTTTTGGGGTATTTAAAATCGTGTCTGTCAGCCAGAAACAAGTTTCAGAGAATTCTGTGAGAAGAAACTCTGAAACGAAAATGTAACTCGTTACATGCAACCCATTCTCGGTACTTCGTTGCTGCGCACTCTCGCAAACAGCCTATAAGCATCACGTTGGTATGAAGTCGAAGCAATGCTACAATCATCGAGTCCGAGGCGATGCGTGCAAGGGCAAGTTACCACTAGGGGGAAACCAACAGGTCATTTATTATGAAAGCTTCAACATGTAAAAATACTTTGAGAAGGACACGAAAAACATCAATCCTTCCGCCTCCTCTTTACCGTGTCATCCGGCGCTGGAGCGTCAAACACCGTTCCGATGTAGACGTCGGTCCGTCTCTTCGGCTGGCGCCTTCGAGTCCTGGAGATCTTTTCCCCGTGATAGCCGAATCCGGTCTTGTCCTTGGGGTGCTTGCCGTCGCTGCCCAGCGCATCCGACATCCCTTCTCCGCCGGGACCGAGCCCCTGCCCGTCCCTCCATCCCTGGGCCTCCATCAACCTCCGCCCGATCCCCCTCGTGTGCCTCTCGAACGCCCCGATCCGTCCCACCATGGAGGCGCTCTCCCGGTCCCATTCCCAGTGGATCTGGGCGAGGTCCCGCGCGTCTTTGTCCCCGCCCAGGGGGGTCTCGTAGACTCCCATGTCCACGTCCAGGTCGTCGGCCGTCCTCTCGTCGAAGTCGCCCTCCTGGTCGTCCCAGTAATACGCGTCCGTGTAGAAGACGAGGCCCGAACCCCCCTTCTCCCACACGATCTCCATTCCCTCCTCGAAGAGTCTCTCGTGATCGCGCTCGTATTTCGAAAGATGGGAACCCGGATGAAGGGCCTCTTGACGATCCCATTCTTCCTCGCCCTCGGATTCCGGATCCGATTCCTCGCGATCCGAAGTCTCTCCGTGGTACTTCTCTTTGGAAGGTTCGCTTTTTTCACCACCAGGTACGATCCTTCGCGGGATTTCGTGGCCCGTTCCCGTGAGAACCGTCATCTCCTCGGGACTCGGAGTGACGACCTGTCTCCCATAATCGAACGGCACCTTCCCGTACTTCCTCGGCTTCCGCTTGGGGAACTGCAGCGCCAGCGACCGGATCATCCTCGCTGGGAGCTGGCATCGTCGGATCAACTCCCGAAACACTTTGGTCGGTGTCCCCACGTTGCCCCGGGGCATGCCGACGGGCGGTCGCAGTTCCGACAGTTGCATCAGGTCCTTGAGGGGCACCGAGTGGTCCTCGACCGTCTCGCTCTCCGAGACCTTCAAAGCGATCAGGACGCACTTCTGCGGGAGCGGCTTGCCCTCCCCGTCCATCCAATGCCGCCTGTCGTACATGGCCAGCACCGCTCCGTGGTCCCTCTCCAGGACCTTCACGACGCAGCATACCGTCTCGGACCCCTTCCCTCCCGGAAGGACTTCCGGTCTGTGGCGGAAGTGGAAGCAGAGGAACTTCCCGTCTTCGACGGCTTCGAAAAAGTAGTTTCGAAGGTCTTTGGAATGGAACTCCTTCGGGATGTTACGAATGAGCACATATCTGCACGACTCCTGGGTTTCCTCCATGTGCATGAACTGGGAAGAAATCTGCAACGACAATTAATGAGGATAAAAAACATCCCATTTCATAGCAATAAAAGCAGGACACAGTTTAGACGCGTAGATTCCGAGTCTTGAAAACTAGGCAAAAAATTGAATTTTTTGCGTAATGTAAATTTTTTTCACTTCGGCATAAATGGCAAGAAGGCACGAACGTCGACTGAGCGTATTTTACAGGAAGCCAAAAAAGTTTTCATTCTCGTAATCTGCAACAGAAATTGACCTGCCAGGGACATGATGTCCTTGCAGAGATGTCACAGGCACCTCTGGGTCATGCAGGCAACAGCAAAAAAGGATCTGGCCGATTCTGTGCGCCGCTGCATGAGGCATTCGGAACGAGCCACGAATGAAAACAAGGATTGAGAGGGCAGATGGGGCTGGATCGAAGAGTAAAGATAAACTGCTACTTGGTGCTGATTTCTTGAAAATTTTCACCTGCCTAATATGAGGTAAGAAATCTTCAGCCCATTATGCATAATGGCCTTACTTTGAAAACTCATTCTTGCACTTTCCTCTTTTTCTTTGCCAGAGACTTCCTCAAAGAGAAGAATATTCTTACTCTGCCTTAATTGCGTAATGTAATGGCATGCGATTCTTCAAACTGTCTCATAAATGCTAGTTCACTTCATTCTGCGGTCTCATTGAGGCTGATCTGAGGTCTCCCTGTCTTATTCTTCTTGCATTTAATCTCTTTTGCAATCGTCTCAATAAGCATCGATCTCAGTAGTCAGTCCAAAGAATCACTACGGCTTTACCTGACCGTGTTTTCTAATTATCAGGAGTTCCTTGTAAGGTATTCATGTAACAGAAAGTACACCCATGCAAATGTTAATAAATAATTTCCTGAGGTCGGCAGAAAGTGTTTTGCAAACTCAGAATCCAAAGATCACGTGACTTACATTTGGAGAGGAAATCAATCCCATAGCACTACAACATGGAGAAGGCAATCAGTGGTTGTCATATAGTCTTAAAAAATTTCAAGATGTTGGCGAAGCTAATTTGCTTGTGAGTTGCTTGAAAATTGCTTCACACTGCATCTATTACATACAGTGCCACCTTTTGCAAGTGCACATTAGTGAGTGTATCAGCATTTCACGAGCGACGTATACCTTCAAAGGAGCTTTTTATATGAACCTTCAGAAAGAAAGCAGAGGTTACTAGCATTAAAATGTAAAATATGCATTGAGTAGGTCAATGCATGCAGTGGGAAACATTTCCAGCTTAAGTTTGGAATAATATAGAGGGACTGAAATGTGATTGTACAGTCTGTGATTTGATATGAAACAATGATGGATTGACAAAATCTCTGACTAAAATTAACATGCTCTACAGAAGTGTTTAGTATGGCATATGAACAATGAAGTGCTGAAACGTGACTCTGGTACAAGATTCATCGTGTGACTTTAAGTAAGATCACATAATAGCATTAGAATGGTTTACATGAGATTGCATGCATCAATTTTTTTTTATCTGCCATCAACTTCAAGAAATTCTCAAATTTTGAATCATGACCTTCATGCATTCAATTCATTCATGCATATATTATTTGAACTCAACCCAGCCCCTTAAACCAATTTTCTCCTTGAGGAGAAGTGGTCTCTCACTAGGCAAAGTTAGGGATGTAATTAGGGTAGAAGTGAGAACAAGGCAAATAAAGGGTAAAAATAGGGTGCGCTGTGTGGGACTTCGATAAATGTGGGAACGAGGACAACTCCAACCAATAGGGCACAGAATCAAAACCCTCGTTCCAGTGGCCATGCGTGCTTCCTGATCATCTTTAACTCACTAAGTCCTATATGCCTCAATTGAAAAACAGGCTCAGGTACTTGTAGACTCCATACCGAGAACGAACGGCAGATCTGCGGAAAGGTTTTCGCACGACCAAAGGGAATCGGATATGTTAAGAAACCAAGAGTGCAAATTTCACATTCTTCTTGGTATACACATTCTTCTGGTAATGATACACCAGCAAGATTATATATTTTTTACCAGGCAGTACAAATTAAATGTTGATATGGTAGCAAAGCTGTGCTAAAATGCCAATTGTATAATATAAATGAATGGAAGAGAGGCTGGGCAGACAAATGTCAATAAAGGAAGGTTCAAAGAAGTCAGAATATGAAAATAAGAACAGAGACATTGAAAATAAATGAATCAGCCATATGGGCATAAGTAAAATGTAAATAAATAATTTGACATCCCATGAGTCCCAATTTGATCAGTATGATAATTTCCTTCTGTACCATTTCCTATTTGAAGACTTACATTAGCTATTATTTACAGCACCACCAGTGTGAAGGTCAAGGAAACAAGGTTATTCCCATGCTGGTTCCATTTTTCCAAAATTTTTAGTTAGGATCCAATAATAAAATTGGATCCTCACTAAAATTTTTAAATCAACATCCATCATGAAAATCTCCTTGATGACATGTAAGCAACATAAATATTGGATTGAGAATGGTAATGAGGTTAATGCCAAAACAGAACTTTTACAAGACATTTTCCATTAGGGCAAGCATTGCCACTAAAAAATGAGGGTTGAGGAGGGCAGAGCAGAAAAACCATCACGAACTTCCTTTCCTTGCATTACCTTAATCCTCCCTCTATAACTCCCAACACTACCCCATTTACCTTTTCCTTGGTTTATGCTCAAAGAAACAAGAGCTAAGTGAGGAGTGTAAAATATTCCCTCTTAACATTACATTACCATTGACCCAGCCCAACCTGCAACAATCATTCCAACTATTATCTTCCTTCAGAATAAACCTGACCTTTATTGCTACTTCTTCTTTCTTTCCAATATCCAGTGAAGTACAGGGAGGTGGTTAAATGGGGAAATATCAATATTTTTTTACTTATAAAAGAGGCCTTTTTTTTTTGCTCCTGTAGATATTGTCCCCAGAAAGGGAATTGGAATCTTCACTCTTCTTTTTCCCCCTGACTTTTGCTCAGCTCCTGCAAGGAAAATGAATAAATTGATCAGTACAAAAGAAGATTGGCAAAAACAGATGAAATCTTCTCACTTAGGCATTAAGCATCATAAACAGCAATATGGAAACAGGCTATGGAAATAAGAGCAGAAAATGGGTGAATCTATCAGGAACTTCCATTCAAGAAACAAAACTTTTGCGGAAAGTAGGATAATACATTCACGTGACATAAATATTGATAAATATTGACATGATATAAATGTTGACATCATACTAGAAAGGGTTAATGGGCATGCTAATAGTCAGCATTAAAGCAAGGTGTAAGCACTGCTCCCACTTGAGTTGAAAATAAAGTTCTTTGGCAAGCTTCAAAGAACAGAAGCTCTCCCCCTGCAGGGTGGGTAGAAAAAGGAAATTATTTTAAGAAACTAATGAAAAAGAGTGACATAGATTCGAGGCACTAATGGAAGGGTCACACATATACTTCCAATAAAATAGGACAAATAAATAAATGACATCTTCACCTCAGTACGATGTTGAGAGAAGTGGCACACAAGTTTGAAGAGAAGTTAAAATCACATTCAGCTTATCACTGTAACCTCAGGGCAAAAAAACGTTCCAATAATATTCAATACTTGGTGGGTGGAGCAAATTCAGTAGGCCTCTCCCCACGTCTTTCCTCCAACCACGTGTTTTCACGTGCGTTCCTCAATGCTGCAGACCTTTCCTCACTTCTCCCATCAAACCATGGATTCTCGCGTGGCTTCCGGACATTTGGGGGCTTTTTCTCGCGCCTATCCTCTGACCAATCTTTCTCTGTCGATTTCCTGAACTGGATGAACGGGTTCTTGTCGGCATCCCATGGCCGGACGGGAGGTTTTTCCTTTATCAGTGGGCTTGGGTCTTTTGCTTCTTCAACATCTAACTCTGGCTCTTCCTTTTCCTCCTTCTCTTCTATCTCTTCCTCTTCGGCATCTTTCTCGTCTCCTTCGGATGCCGATTCCTTGAGGGGGAGTCCGGCACGAAGTCTCTTTTTCTCCCATACCTTCTTGATCCTTTCTTTCATCATCTTCCTCTTCTCTGCTCTCCGCTCAATCTTCTTCTTCTGCTCGACCTGAGTGTCTCTTCGCAACGTCTTCAGGGCCTCCTGTTCGGCAGCACGAGCCTCCTCGTCCGTGGAAAACCCGTAGTACCCCACTCCGTGGCTCCTGATCTCACGGTGAAGAACATTTTGGTAATGGACAGGGCCCATAGGTTCTCCTTCTTCCTGTTTTTCTTCCACTTCTTCAACAGGAAACTCAGGAGGAGGAGGCCTCAGAGGTCTTTTCTTTAGTTCACTTAAGCTCTTTCTCTCAAAGTCCACCAGGTACACATCCTTCAGGTCATTCACGTCTGATGCATTCGTCAACTTTTCGTACAGTTTTGCTTTCTTCTCCAATTGAAGCCTGGATGCTGCTAGCTCCTTCTGATCTTCTTCATCAAATTTTTTCTCAGCACTACCGGTCTCACCGGGTGACGGCTTCGAAGCCGTTGCATAGATTGCTTCCTTTCTCTGCAATTTCTTTGCAGCCAGGCATGTCTGCCATTCTGCAGGACTTTGAGACTTGGCTTCTGCTTTTTTCCTTTCTAGCTCTGCCTTCAATGCCACTATACTTGAGGCCATCTGTCAGATAATGTTGTCTCCATTATTCACAAGCTTATTCAATGCCTAGTACAGGTCTCTCATGAAATGTCAAGTTATTAGGGTGGCATTAACCATCCAGACTAACTAAAAAAACTTATTATTAGATACTTTACCTTACAACAACCTTTCATATCCTATTACAAAGAGGAAACAATGAAGATTGAACTAATTATGAGTCTTGAAACTACATTACAAAAAAAAAACTAAGAAGCCTCCCTTATTATACAAACTCCAACCTCTCAAAACTTACAACCAAACACAAAAAGGAAATTCAACTTCTGGGTGTTTCCTTTATTATCTTAAGGTCGCTGGTTCCACCCAAAGTTTCATATTGAAGGTGATTCTAGAAATATAAAACAAAGAGGATGGCAACCAGCTTGTTCATCCGTAAAGCCTTCTCATATCGAAGCATCCATTCTACCAGAGGATGTAAACTATAAACAACAATCTAGAAGATGATAAACTCATCCTATTCCAGGGGTGCGATTCTAGGTTTCCCAAGCATTGAGGTCCTAGTACTGGTAGCAGGGCTACTGAAATAGTATTGAGGTGTAGAGCAATTGAACATTCGTATGCACATCGTAATTTTCAGAGTAATGGATATTTGCTTCCAGCCTTCATCCAATTCCCCAATTCACAAATATGTAGTCAACCCTCAATGTAATGTCACTGTTAGTCATCAATGATTTTAGCACTAAAATGAGGGTAGCGTTCTATAGACTTATCTATATCCCACATTCTATAGGCCTATGGGGAGACGCATTCATAAGAAAAGGTTGCCGATATGTGAGGGTGGTGTCATATCGAGGGTCAGTACAACAATGGTCAACTGTAAAGAATTCTGCATCCCTCCATGTTTGGTATTTGGCCAAGACAGAGAAGCCAGTGATTCTTGCTCAGAACTTTAGTTACTATTCAGCACCTTATTCTTCTAGCAAATCCACTTCAGAAAAAATACATTCCCTTAACCCTTTCGCTGCCGTTGATGCCATATGGCATATTCTGTGAAATGAACCTCTCACTGCCATGCTAGGCAAGGAGAGGTTGGATTAGCAAAAAGTCCTTGGCAGTGAAAGGGTTAACATGAAGAAGTACACATCCCTAATTTTTTTCACAGAGCGAGAGTCAGAGCGCTGCATCTAACCAGTAACTGCTTCTATTACCCATTCCACTATGGATGGCATGGAAGAAAGTATGATTTTCAGAGACTCATGGTACTAACTATTAGAGATGTCTTCAGAAACATGATGGAACTAAGAAAGCTGGGAGAGGGGCAGTGGGACAAATCACTTCAGGCAGTAACCTCAAGGACTTCTTCATTAATACTAAATCATGCAGTCAACATAAAATTGTTGCTAGGCGCCTTGGCCTGGCCTAGCATAATGAAGTTCCAGGCTTCTTGTTCCCATGCAGATGCCTGGGTTCGTGCTTAGGCTAATTAGTAACGTTGCCTAGGCCTATAGAATGTGGGATATAGATAAGTCTATAGAACGCTACCCTCATTTTAGTGCTAAAATCATTGATGACTAACAGTGACATTACATTGAGGGTTGACTACATATTTGTGAATTGGGGAATTGGATGAAGGCTGGAAGCAAATATCCATTACTCTGAAAATTACGATGTGCATACATTA
>CAJPEV010005693.1:0-13665 GCA_905338385.1 Darwinula stevensoni
AAAGTAGCCAGGTAACAACTAACTCACGACTTAGCTGACAGAACCTCGAGATATCCTCCAACACGTCCTCACGCTACGAACGTTCGACCAAGACTATACAAGATGTATTTTTCATATAACTCGCATGTTCATATATCATATATGATAAACCATATATGTCCCATATATCATATATGCCTATTTCTTATAAAATCATATATCATTTTTCTGTATGGGTATGATGCATTTATATGAGCCAATATATGAAAATGTATCATCATATAGACTGCATCAAGATCCGTCTTTTGGACAAATGAGAAGTCCAACTCCTGTTCCTTCAGGAGAAAATTGCATTTGAAAAATGAAGAAATATGTCAGTCAGGGAGGTGAAGTGGAGAGGAATTAAAAAATCTTCCTCCTGAGATACTGCGAAAATGGACTTATCGTCTACTATCATATCACCACAGAATTGCACTATATGTTTATATATGCCACATATGTGTCTTTTATGTCAGACTGGCTAAATATTGGGTTGGAAATAAAGTAGTCGTTTTTTAATCCTTGAACAAACGTGTTAATTCATGTTAAAAACAAGTTGATGGGTCTTATTTTTATGTTTAATGAAAGGAGTGACCCCTTCTCTTGTGTATTCACTTACTTTTTCTTTTCTGCAACAAGTTGTGTCCTCCTTTAAGCATAATGAGTGTAGATGAAATTCATACGTGTCATTGCATGCTCTATGAGTTCAAAAAAGGTTCAAGAGCTAGGAAAACCATATGCAGTGCATATGGAGAAGATGCCTTGAATATCCGGAAGTGTTAGAAGTGATTTTCAAAGTTCCAATCTGGGAACTTTGATCTCTCTGATTCGCCTCGTTCTGGTAGACCGATCAAGATCAATATTGAAGATCTGCAAGCTTTGGTGAAAGCAGATCCCAGGATTACAACTTGAAAAATTGCCCGAAGACTCAATACAACACATATGACTGTTTGTACTCGCCCCAATAAGCATGGAAAAGTCTCAAAGCTTGGTGATGGGTTCCACATGAACTTACAGATAACAACCGCACGCAACGAATCTCCATTTGTTCCTCTCTGAGAGCAAGGTAAGGTAAGCTCATGAGCCATATCTGGAACGAATTGTGACTGGAGATGAGAAGTGGGTGTTGCATGTGAACATTCAATGCAACAGTGGTTAGATCCCAAGGAAACCCCATTACCAACCCCAAAGATTGGCTTGCACCCACAAAAGGTTTTGTTTCGCATATGGTAGAATATTATGGGCATAATTAATTTTGAACTGTTGTATCCAAATCAGACTGTCACTGCCGAATGATACCGTCAACAGTTAGAGCATTTAAGCCAAGCTTTAATAACAAAACGGCCTGTGGTGGTGAATTGAAAAGGCGTAATGCTACTGCATGATAACGTGTGACCCCATTTTGCAAGAATGATGCAGGAAAAACTTCTGACACTGCAATGGGAACTTTTGCCTCATCCACAATGCTCTCCAGACCTTGCTCCATCTGATTATCATTTATTCAAATATCTTCATTGGTGTTACTATACCTCTTTCTGTCCAATAAGTGCTGAAGTGAAGACTAAATAATAATTTTTTTTAAATCAAAACCTGTCTAATTCTACAGTTGTGGCATCCAAAATTTGGTGAAAAGATGGGAATGAGTGATAGAAAATGAGGGAAACTATATTCTTGAGTGATGTTATCATCAATCCTTTGCTTTTTTGAATAAAAAGTACATTGTAAAAAAACATTACTTTCTTTTCAACCCAATATATGAATGACTCCATATATGGTGCAATGGTATTAGCTAATATATGAAAATATGAGGCTATATTTTTTCTTTCTTATGATTTTATGTGACTTGTGTTAAACCACATATATGAATTGCACTATATGTTCATACATGCACCATATATGGTATTATATGAAATTTTCACATGGGAATACCTAGTCCTGCCATAAATACGGATACAAGGTTTTTTTTGTAATAACTTTAATATAAAACATACGCTGTATTCGCTAACAGCATTTATTTCCCTGCATAATTACAAGCAGATTACAGAAACATTGTTCAAAACGTCCACCCCTGGCCTTCACACGACTTTAAACAATCAGGCCACTCATCGATCGCAGTACGCACCATGTCCATTGAAATATTGGCTGCTGATTTTGCAAGGGCTCGCTTGAGACTTTCAATATTTCGATATCTTCTGTGGCAGGCCATTAGCTCCAACTATCCCCACAGTTTGTAGTCCAGTGGGTTCAAGTCGGGGCTCCCAGATGGCCATTCTGAGGCCTTGATGAACTCGGAGACATTGTTGGTTAGCCACTCCTATGTTGTCTTAGCTTTGTGAGCAGGTGCAGTCTTGCTGGAAGATCCAGTTGCCCCCATTGAACATTGTTTGGCTGAGAGGCTTCACTGTCTTCTCTAAGACGTTTTCCTGGTACACCTTGGCTGATGTCTTCACTCCTTGCTCGCAAAAATGCAGCTTGGTGACACCCTCATAGCTCACCCCCCACCAAACCATGATGGAAACAGGATGGTGAGCTCTCTCCACCTCATGGATGACTTCTGCAGCTTCCCAGGAGTTGTGGGCATACGCTTGGGTCATTTTGCCAGTTTAATTTTTCTTCAATTGTGAAAATTTTCTCATCAGTAAAGATGATTTTGCTGTGTCTGTTTTGTGCATACCTCTGCAGCAACCCTTTCGATTGTGACCTGATTGCTTTCAGAGATGGAGTCAGCATGTGTCCTGTGCTTCTTCAGTAAACATGCATCCTTAGGTCTGATTTAATCAACTGAGACATACTTCTAGTCGAGATGGCCATTTCCCTGGCCATCACTTTCTGCTTGCAGAGAGGATTTCACTGAATCTTGTTGCTAACTGCTTTGATGACTCATGGTCTTCTGGCAATGCATGGACGTCCAGATCAAGGGCGGTCTCATACTCCCTGAGTATCATTGTAACGTTTGATAGCTTGGTAAACAAACTGCTGACTGATTCCAAGTAACTGCAAAGTCTTAAAAAATGGTTATAGGTTTCTGACCCACTTTGTGCAGGGCAATCACTGCTATGCAATTCTTTGTCACTCCACTCCATGTTTACTGCATGCAACACAACTGCCAAAATGTTACCAAACAGTACAGTGGATAATACACTGCAGGATACACTGCAGGTTACAATATTCTAGCTTATTTTGCTAGAATGCAAGGAGCATGTAAATCTTGTAACAGTATTTATGGCAGAACTAGGTATAGTGCATGTCCATATAAATCTGGGTTGCCATATCTGATCACAGACCTTCTGTGTTGGAGTAGCCACACTTATGTTATCATACACAGTCAACATGCAATGTTTGCAAGAGGGAATATTCCTGGCCAAAATCCCTTTTGAAGAAGCAAGAAATGCTTGAAATACCTGGAAATATTATTAAACTTGTTTAAGAAAGAAAATGTTCAAAGGAACACAGCAATCCTGAAATCTAATACATTTTCCAAATTTATTAATATGACAAAGTGAGTGCACATTCCTCGTGCAGTGTTTTGTGCACAGTTATCATGAAATAAAATTGCCAAAATTTAAATGCAGGAATGGCATGAAGTCATGGGAATGAGAAGAAAAATACCCTTTTGGAGAAGTTCATCAAGGAGAGAAATCCACTCAGCGCGGAAGATGTTGGCACCAGTAAGAGAGCCATCTCCACCTATGCACACCAGGTTGGTGATCCCTTTCTTCACAAGATTTTTAGCTGCCCTCAATCGCCCATCACGTTCATGGAACTCCATGCACCGGGCTGAACCTATAACTGTCCCTCCCTGTAATGCATACATACATACATGCACACATTCCAAGGGAAGCCAGGCAAACTGAGCATTAGTAAAATTATGACTGGCTCCCTTACAATAACCGCTATGAGAAAGTTGAGAGGATGCAAAATCTTTTTTACTCTCAGGTGCTACATTATTATGTTGGTGAAACTAATACTGGGAGACTCAGGGAGGATTCAGACCAAAGAACACCATAACATTTCTTTACCTGCTTTTGTGCCAGATGAGACATTTCAGCTTGCCAAACACTGCATGTTCACAAAGTTGAAAATGAATTTTTGTGCTTACCTGTTGGCTCAAATGCCTGAAAGAAAGACTAACTCAAGTACTACGTTGAATCAAAATTCAAGTTGGTCAACAAGCACATTTCCCATATTTGCTTGATTCTTCTAAGCATTGGCTAGAATTCTTGTTGGCATAAAGAGAGATTCTGAGTAAGCTAGACTCAGAGAAAGAGCCCAACTATGATTGTAAATGTGATCTGACAAAATGACCAGAAAGGAGAAAGAAGACCTTGTGAATGATTCCTGAGACACTTGACCAAGAAGCCAGGACAATGTGGTCACCACCATCCACCAACCCTTGGTAGCCTTCTTTGATGAAATATGCCTTTGCACCCAGGTATATTGACATGCGGATCACTGCCCTCACTGCAGCGTTCATCCCTACATTACAAAGAAACCAGTCAAAAAAAAGTACCTTCTCAATTAGATTCTAGGGCTCACCATGAGAACTTCAGGGTTCCTTGTTCATACATCAATAGGAATGGCAGTCCCATACTTGGTGATACTTTAATAGTTTTTATTACTTTATGGGACACAGTTATCAACTGCTCTAGGGTTGGGAGCACAATCTCTTTCAGTTCAGCATTCACTGTGATCCTCTTTCCAATACCAGGTGGTAAAAAAAAAGCCTCCAGTAATTTTCAGTAATTTGTTCTTTACCATCTTATTGTTTCCTCCATGTCTCCACATAATGCCAGCACTTCAGGTATTATCTGATTTACAGACTGCCCATTAAGGTATGAACCATACTCACAAATCCAGAACTCGGCTTATGGTGGACACCATGAGCTGAAATTTGGTGAACATCAAGCTCAAGTCATGAGTTTTTGAGAAAAAGTATCTACCCAGCTTTATACTCAGCAGTACATGTTCAGTAGAATCTTTGAATAAAAAAGTTACCATTTCCATTACTAATTCAAAAAAGTATCAACTTTGAGGGAACATATTGCAGGAATGCAAGTATAAATTTCCATGAGAAGAGTGAAATCTGATTCCATAAAGTATTTCATTAAAAAAAAATGACATTGCACTTTTGAAGCATTTTCAGCAGATTCAAACAATTTAGGCCCAAATGCACAAGCCTCACTTAGGGGAGGTAAAGGGGCCTTTAAGCTTAAGAGCACTCTTTCCCCCATAGGAGTCCTTGTATACCTAAAGGATCATTAACTAAAGGAGGTTTCAGCATTTGGGCCTTGGTCTTCAACCTAATACTAAGATCAGCATATAGATACCAAAATAAAGGTACTCAAATATAACTTGAATTCATGCAATGTGACACTTCTATCAAATTTTCTAAGACATTTTAGCTAAGTTTTCCTCAAGAGAAGGGTTGTTGGTATTTACAAATTGCATGCAAGCTAAGGGAAGGACTCCAGTTGTTCCCACCTTGAGCGTCTCCTCCGCTGGTGAGGACAGCAATTCCTTTTCCCCTCTGAGTTCCTCTGGCAATAAATGCTCCTTCAGAAGTTGTCTGTCCATCCATTGACATCCGGCGAATCAAGTGGGCTCCACCTTCGAAGCCTTGAGAGGATGCTGACACACCCTTATCAGAGGATTCTGAAACACCTCTATCAGGGGATTCTGAAACACCTCTATCAGGTGATTCAGCTCTTTCAGGGGATTCTGACATCCCTCTCACAACTGTATTCATCATTTCTTGTCAGTACACTATCCTCTCCATTTACACAAGATGTTCACCTGTATGCCTTTGATACCAAAGGCTTCACCATGAGGATACAAATAGAAAGCATATATTAAAAGCTTCTTGAAAATGTTACATTTTTCTGCCAGAAATAACCAGTGAACACAAAACTCATACAAAAATCAAAAACTCTATTATAGGGTCTCTTTCTCTAAAATAGCCCACTCACCCAATTCAAAGAAAGGGGGGAATTATGGAACTTCTTCACCTTAAGCGGTGTAGATGATTGGTCTCTCTCTCACGAGGCAATTCCAGTTGGCATGCCTAAGCCAATACTGGCATTTTGAAATCTCACCAATTTGATACTTCAATTCTATGCTGACTTAAGCATTTCTGATGCAAGCAAACACAAAAAAACTACTAACATGAACTGCAACTTTTCTGGAGCAAGTTCAAAGATATAAAGCTAGACACTTTTGTAATAACAGAAAAATGGATGCATACAGTGAAATTGAGTGACACAAGGTGCCTGGATACAACATAACTTTCAAACACAAAAAAAGATAAAAATGGTATTCAATTTCAGCCTATGCAGGACATGAATTTATCAGGATATTAGTCACAAAGACAGAATAAAAAGTTATATAATATACTAATGAATGTAAAAGATAAAAAAAAAATTAGTCATTTGACAGACCTGGAGGATCCCATTCACAACCCCAAGCTCTGAAATCCCTTCCATATTTTATGATCACTCTCTGCTTGCTTCCTACCAACCAACTTATTCAGTTGATCACTCCTCCTTTGAGCACGTATTTCCAATGCAGCTAGTAACCTCTTGGGAGGAATAGAACGAAAAGCCATAGCAGAGTCTAAATGTGACCTAACGTCAGGCTCCACGACAAGCATATTCCATGTAGTCTGAAACAACTCAAAAATGGACCAAGGTAGGTCGATCAAACAACGAGAGGAAACCGAAGGACGAGTAACCGGCACTGAGTAAGCCTAGGATAACTGGAAGGTAGCCGAGGCCTAAGACCTCGATCAAGGACTGAGGAGTGAGTAGAGGAGGCCATGATGGGAGACTTGAAGGGTACGAAGCCCGGGGTCACCTTCAACTCCTCTCTGATACGTACGTCCACGCACTTGCGAATGAATTCGTATCACCTTTAACCTAGACTCCATTGGCCTAATGTTACTTCTTTCTGGGAGACATCCCCTCACCTGCTTGCATGCACAAGAAAATAATACGCACAATGTTGATGGTCATACGCATTTATTTCCAATCAGAGATGCTGAATTTGCTTCTATGTTTTTCTCTTGAATCCGACAATTTTTCACTTGACTTGAACACTCGTTCATGGGACGTTCCTCATGCATGATTGTCGAAGTCGAATGAAAAAATGCCTAACTCAAGTGAAAAAAAGGTTATGCTGCACAGGGCCAGCCCGAGCCTTTTCGGCACCCTGTGCAAACGCCCCACACCTAGGGTTGCCACCCGTTCATTATTTGTATGGACAGTACATATTTCAGATGCAACGTCCATACTGCAAACTGGTCCTAATATGGACATTGTTTTGTCCATATTTTAAACTTGTTACTTTTTTTTCAATGAAGCTTAATAGCAGCTAATTTAGTTTATTCAAAAGCTGTAAGTAAAAAGTCGAAAGCAGTAGGCCACCCTCAGTTTCGATTGGCGCCTTGGCTTAAGGCGGCTGTAGGACGAATTTAGAATATTTGTCCATATTTTGTTAAATTCAAAGGTGGCAACCCTACCCACACCCACACCCAGTCCCAGAAAGGGTCAATCCCTTGCGTCCAAAAAGACGCCGAAACGGAAGGCATTTCCGCTTTCTGAAGTAAAACTGAGGGCGGCATCCGTTATTGGACTTTTTTGCGCCCTGTGCGGGGGCACATGCTTAAGGCCAGCCCTGATGCTGGCATCCAAAAAACACATTGAAGAGTTGGCGCTGATGTATATGTTGTAGGACTACCAGTAGAATAAAAAGTGTAATTGGCCAATCTCGAGCAATCCTTTCGAATAATCGAATTTTTATTAACGATAATATACAATTTCATATTAATCCTGGGCAGTCACTTCTGCCTGGCATGGCCCAGTGCGTGCGCGGAATCGGGTCAGCCTGAAAGAAGCATCTTTGGCATCAGCTCGACCTCGGCACCGGGTGTGACTAAAGGCAGAAACGCTTCTTGGTGTCCTGGCCCAAACCTTGGACATGATAGGAACAAGATTAGGGGGAAAGTCCATGCTGCCTGTTTTTCCTTAGGTCTCCTCGCATTTTTACGTAAAAAAAAAAAAAAAAAAAAAAAAAAAAAAAGAAAAAAAAAAAAACCAGCACGTCCTACAGCCGCCTTAAGCCAAGGCGCCAATCGAAACTGAGGGTGGCCTACTGCTTTCGACTTTTTACTTACAGCTTTTGAATAAACTAAATTAGCTGCTATTAAGCTTCATTGAAAAAAAAGAAGGAAAAATAAAACACCAGCGCGTCGCACAGTCATATGAGAGAAGGGGAAGGTTCATATTCATATCGCTTTTCGATTGGATTCTCGCTTCTTTTCTTCTTCTTTTCTTCTTCTTTTCTTCTTCTTTCTTTTCTTCTTCTTTTCTTCTTCTTTCTCACCTGCCATCTTTTGACAAGGACTAACCCTGATCATTATTGATGATCCTATATCTGCATTTTGTGTCAGTGTCATCGTCTCCTACCTCATGATTCCACCGGGTAGAAAACTTGCATTTTGAGGCCAAAGGGTGAGTGCTGCGAATGTCGGCACTCTAAGCAAATTTTTCACTTTCACCCTGCTAGTGGTTTTCGTAATGGAGCCTCCTCGTTCATGTTGGGTCGGGTGATACCTTTATTATAAATCTCCTTGTACCGCAAACCTCGAGTGCCCTGGGGCTCTCCTTTCCGAGGGCCTGGGTCATAGGGGAAGTTAGGTCAGATGTTGGCAATCTCAGGACATCTACTGGTATAGAAGGCATCACCCTGTCGGGAATCTCGGCACACCTATGTATCACTTTCGTTTACAACGGACTCGAAAATGAATGCAACGACATAATAAAACAATACCTAGTGTGGAAGAGAAGAACGGAATGTGCAAAAGCCTAGCAAAATCACCTGATTTTGCAGGATTTTCGGAGTGCGCTTTGAGAAGGTAGCCACTGCGAGAAAACTACAGCAACATATACGGCTGTTCCAAGCCATGTTAACAATATTAGTTCTTCTATCTACGAATACTTATCTACCCGTGCCTAGGGGACTAGTAGTGGAAGCAGAAGTTTGACGATAGCAAAGTGCCGAGATGACTCCCAGTGACGACATTCGCAGCACTTGCCCTAGTATCTTCATGGTTTCCGTGACTAGTAACTTGTAAAAACAGCCTCCTCTTTCGGGTGACAGTACGCCGACTCGGATCAGAGTGGAGAGCGTTCTTCACAGCAATTAGATCTCTCTTTTTAAGGGGATCATGTGCAAAGAAGCGGACGGGATCAGAATGCTGGAGCGGATTTTGCAGCACGGTCGAAGAATTTCTACATAGACGTGGATGTGAAAGACATTTTATAGTAGACATGGGTCCGTCCGGGAAAAGACGAACCTGTCTGATATGGCATGCAGTAGATAGGGATCCGCTTTTCTTCAATGTGCGAGAGTAAGCCTCGTCGAATCGAATCAGTGGAACACGTTCAGATGGACTACAATCCAAAACCGCAAAAAATTATATGACATAATGATACATAGATGAGAACTGCAGAACTACGTATGGTAGGGTTGCTGGATGTGGATGCAGTTGTCCTCGTCGAAACGAAATCATCTCCCACTTTCAAGCTTCACGGCACCGTAGGCTTTACGGCGATAGTGTCACCTTTCTACGAGTGAACATAGGCCTACATGTATGGCTTTCCAAAGGACCAAAACAAGGGTGAAAACTGCATCATATGTGAGAATTACAAGCACAGGAGAGCCGCGCAGATAAGAAAGAGGTACATGGGCGATACGATAGTGGCACGGATGGCAAAAAAAGGATAAATATAAATAGCTGAGAATTCCGCATTATACATAACATTCAGTATGAAATTCACAACCACGTAATCCTGGATTCGCGCGATGCAATACATTAACGACTTCGAGCGGATTGCAAACGAAGAGCAGCTGAAGATCTGACGTGCCGTCCTCGTAAAAGAAGGGGCTAGAACTCTAAAATGAATTAAATATGCCTTCTGGATGAGGATTTGGCTTCAAATGCTTCCTCTACCAGATGCTTCCTCATTCGATTGCTTCCTCTTCCAGGTGCTTCCTCTTGCCCTCCCTTTTCCTCATCCGCTGTCGAAACTTTCATAATGATTCAAGGATAATTAATTAATCATCATTCCATATTACGCAACCCCGAAGCGCATAAATAGCAGGCTTTTTCAGACTTCAGATGAGAGGAAACTAGTAAGCAACAAAAAAACTACGTTTTCTGCAGCCTTTTTTCACTCGTTTGGGTTCAAGTTTTCAGATATACCTTGCATTATACGGGACTCAAACCATGTGGGGGGGAATCTAAATATTGTATGGAACGAATATTTATGAAGAGTACAAGTTTTTGCGATACTTCCATCTTCTTATGGATTCCTACGAGAATCACTTTCGCAACCCAGAGAGGTGTTTGTGCGAATTCTTCATCAGTGCGTTATGTCTGGATCATGTTGTCAATTACTAAAAGAGAGACAATCTGAGCATGACAGGAGCATTTTCGCCAAAGGACAATATGCATTGTATATGAATTCATCCGAAGTAGTCTCACTCTGTGTTGGTTTCTAACGAAGCTCGCATTCATGAATAGTGGAAATGAGAGATTTTCGTCAGCTCGTGAAGTCTCCAGTTATATCCGATTAAATTGTGATATTTCCCATGGAAGGGAAAGGTGAAGAGGACCCTTGCTACGTAGACCTGGACCTGCTGCAGACAGCCAGACAGCCATAAACCTTCATGTTATCATCGTCCATTTACGGTTCCAAGAGTTCAATGATTGAAGACTTAAATCGAGCATTTTTTAAGAAGATCCGCGGGGCAATTTTGCAGGAGAAAATTGAGAGTTGCACTGGGAAGAACGAGGAGACCCCAGAAACCTCTCATCGGCCCTAGGAAACCAATATTTTCAGACATTTAAGAAATTGGACCAGTTGCTCAGCCTCTCTTCCCACACCTTAAGTCAATCGTAAATATGAACAAAAGATGTAACCGTTTGGCAGTTTTCTTAGCGCCTTGCGAACTGAGAGTAGTCAGAATGGAATGGGAAAGGCATTCAAGGGCTCGTCCCGTCTCCCCAAAAATTTTTTACCGAAGGATCCGTTTCAACGATCCCATGATTGGCTCGAAGCGACTATATTCCGAGTATTGCTTTTGCAAAAATCATACAACGCCGAACGAATTTCAAGTATTGTTTTCCCGAAATTCTCCCAAGCGTCGATCCACCGGCTGAAGTAGGCGACTGGGAATTCTCTACCACTCACACAATCAGCTGCTTCAGTTTCAAGGTCGTCTGCTATCTAGGTTTTCGAGGTCATGCAGTAGTTATCATTTCCAAAAATCCACTCGATCACTCCTCCTGCATCTATCGGGGAAGCGTGCTTGGCATAGAAGAATGGCCAGTGCCGTAGTGAAGCCACATCTCAAAGAGATTCATCGTCCGGAGATAAGCAATCCACAGGAAAAGAGGAGAAAAATAGATCGAGTCAAGGATAAAAAATAAATTGGATGACAGATTTCGGTAATCGTCAACATCGTATTGGAATCGCATACAATAACCAAGTATGCGGTTTGAATGAATGATTAATCGGCTCATGTTTTGATCATTGACATGTATGTATTATACATATCTTCAGACGGGGAATCCAATTGAAAAAGTCGATTTGATAACCAGTATATACAGGGTGCCCATAAAGTGACTATCGGTTCGCCAGACAAGAATTAACCAATTATTATGTGTGTGTATACTGGCTATCTGTAGAACTCAGAATGATATCACACCTTTCCTGCTTCCTGTCTGATGTATCTGAGAAATAATTTCACTGACCCCTGCTTAAAAACCCCCCTTACCGCGGAGCCTCTGCACCCCTCAAGAGTTGCAGCCAGGCAGGAGACTTCTCCAAGCACTATTGGTCCCTTCTTCGGAGAAAAACGCGAGGCAGCAAAATTATGGCAAAATCTCGTATTGAAATGTCCGTTCGTTTTATAACTGGAGCCTGGAGGAACGTGCCTGTTGAATTGGAATTTTGTGTGAGTACTTATAAAGGACGTGCTAAAGCTCCGTCTCAGTTTACCTAAACCCAAATAAAGGTCAAGGAAAATTAATTATTAATCATTCCGAAATGGAAAGAAGAAAGATGTGATATCAGTATGAAGTCTGCATTTCACTTAATCTCCACACGCAAACTAAACATTTACTTCAGATACAAGAAGAACAAATTTGCTTATTAAACTAGACATTCACCTCATGAACACCCAGTTCAGTTATTTTTTGCTGATTGGACGATGGCATTGTACTTGAATATCTCATTCATCAAGATATCGCTTCAGTGTTCTGTTGTTTTTTTTCTCAGTAATCTGACACTTTGAGAAGTTGATGTTTCGAGAAAAAGTGCACTCGGATAAAATATGCTTGCACAAAATGGGTTCCGGGTATTCGGAGTGATCCAGGCATTTCAATGCTACATTGGACGAGGATAGTCGAGTCAACTTTCACGCAAGGTTAACATCCATGACCACATGAAAAGAATGCACATAAGGCTGACATCCATGACCATATGAAAAGAATGCACATGAGGCTGACATCCATGACCATATGAAAAGAATGCACACAAGGCTGACATCCTAATTGCACTCTTCTCAGGGCAAAATATTCATTTGTTTGGATGGCTCCAGAAATCCATGATAATACTTGTTCCTTTTTACAAAAATGACCCCGAAACCATAATGCATATTTCTATTATGTCATCCTGGTAAAAAAAAGCAATAGCCACTTTGGTGAACAGTACAGAAAACTAAATCTGGTGATTTAGTTTTCTTCGTAATAAGCAAAAACTAGTCGTATTCTAGCGCGCAGTATATTGATATAGGCCATTAGATTGGGTCGTCTTAGTGACTCTATCATATTTCCTGTTCCATGTCTTTCGTTGCAAAGAGCTCCGCTGCTGGATTCCCCAAGAGCTTGAAATCGCCATCGGCTTCTTTGGTGCATGATGGACCGCACACGTACGAGGGAGGGGAAGAAAGAGAAGAAGGGGGCAGTGATGTGAGACGAAAATCATCGTCCAGTACTCCCCCAAGTAACACAGCATGTTGATGAAACGTTTCCGAAATGTTGCCTATGTTGCTCTATGTTGCAAGTTGCTGTACAACATTGAGAAAACATTGCTTCAATGTTTTCACTTGCAATGTTGCTGCGACAGTCCTCCTTGCCACGAGATGGAGACGTAAGTCTCGCTTTCTCACAGTACACAAAAGTGCTCCTCTCCCTTTCCCTGGAATAGTCCCTCACAGGAATGTCTAGTACTTTGCCATATGTCTCACATTGTCTCATTATAGGAATCAATGAACATGGACACTTCATCACCTGTTATCCTGATTTTCCAGAAAGATTAATGGGGTCAAGATAGACAAAGCTCATATTCCCAAGAAGAACCCTTTTCCAAGAATTCGTCGAATTCATCCTACAGGGTAATAAAAACGATGGTAGAGAGTCAGTGATCTCAATACTTCATAATCTCATCCTGGGTACTAGCTGAGGAAATGACGGATTGATCTCGTGGACACTCCATAGAACATTGCGGTTGGACCTTTTCCTGTATTGTGCAATTTAGCACATCCAGGGGAAGATCACCTCCAAAAATGTACTGTCTCCGTTCTGTA
>CAJPEV010005695.1:0-13658 GCA_905338385.1 Darwinula stevensoni
AATTGAAAAAAAACGTTTTATTCATAAATAAAGCATATTCGCCACATATAGGAGGAATAGAATCAGTTGTAAAACAATACGCCGAATTTTTACAAGAAAGATATTTTGATGTTACAGTTCTTTGCATAAAGGATAAAGCCTCAGCTAATACTACTGTGGAAATGATAGGAAATATAAAAGTAATTAGATGTAGTAGTTTTGGAACAATTAAATCATTACCTATCTCTTTGTCATTTTTCTTTATTTTCCTTAAACTGTTGTTTTTTCAAAAATCTCCGGATATTTTTCATTTTCATGAGCCATTTCCACTAGGATCATTATTAAGCATTTTTTTATCAAAGAAAAAGCATAAAGTCATTCTCACATGGCATAGTGATATTATTAAGCAAAATATTTTGAAGATACCATTTATTCCTTTTCAAAAAAGACTATGTAAAATATCTTCTGTGATAACGACTACTTCTGAACAATTATATAAAAATTCATCTATAATATCTAAATATAATAATGTATTAATACTGCCTTTATCCATAGATGAAAATGAATATAAAAATACGATTTTGAATGAAGAGCTGTTATCCAAATTACCTTTTAAATATTTTTTATTTTTTGGTAGGTTTTCTAATTACAAAGGAATTGAATACTTGTTAGAGGCATTTAATGATAATATTCTTAATGATATTAATTTAATAATAGCAGGGAGTGGGAACTTATCTGAATTACAATTAAAATCCATAAAAAAAGATAATATATTTTTGTTAAATAAAACCTTTACAGAAGATGAAAAAAAAGTTTTATTTCACAATTGCTACGCCTATATATTTCCTTCAATATTACCAAGTGAGGCGTTTGGAATTACTCAATTAGAGGCAATGATATATGAAAAACCCGTAATTAATACATTACTTCCAACAGGAGTGCCTTGGGTTAGCGAACATGGTAAAACAGGATTAACTGTTTTGCCTAAAAATGCTTTAGAGTTGAAAAATGCTATCTTAAAAATGCATCAGTTATCACCCGAAGAATATGTTGAACTAAGCAAAAATGCTAAAAAAAGAGTACTGACGCTGTTTGAAGATAAAATAATATTAAAGAAACTTATGTTTATTTATGAGAATATCTAACTTAAAGAGTAAAATATTTTTTACAGGTGCATCAGGTTTTATCGGTTCACACTTCCATGAAGTAGTACCCAATGAAAAAATAATTAATCTTGATTTAAATACACCAAAATTTGAGCATTATGCACAATATATACAAGGAGATATACGCCGAAAGGAAGATATTGAAAAAGTATTGAGCATGAATGAATGTGAGGTTATTATCAATTTGGCTGCCGAACATAAAGATTTTGGAATATCGGAAGATGCTTATTTTTTAACCAATGAGCAAGGCACTCGTAATCTGTGCGAGGCTGCTACTAAATTTGGAATTAAAAAATTTGTATTTTATTCTTCTGTTGCGGTATATGGAGCGAATACAACGCCTTCTGATGAAAACATGACTCCTAACCCTAATCTACCTTATGGGGCATCAAAGTTGGCGGGAGAAAAGGTTTTGTATGAATGGGCAGCAGCAGATAAAGATAGAAGCGTGTTGATTATTCGTCCTTCGGTAGTGTATGGAGAAAGAAATATTGCTAATATGTTTCGGCTAATAGAGCAAATAAAAGCTGGTCGATATTTTCATATTGGCAAAGGAAATAATGTGAAATCTATCGTATATGTCAAAAACTTAGTGCAAGCTACCCTTTATCTGATAGATAGAATGAAACCAGGTGTAGAAATATATAACTATGCTGATAGCCCTCAACTTTCGAGTAAAGAAATAGCTACGATTATTTCACAATCTTTAAATAAAAGCCCTATTACTTTACCGTATTGGATGGTGTATGCGATGGGCATTCCTTTTGACATTGCGATAAAACTAACGGGAAAAGATTTGCCTATTTCGACGAATCGAGTTAAGAAGTTTTGTACTGAAACTTATCATAAAGCAGAAAAAATACGTTTAACTGGTTTTGTCCCACAATATACAAACATAGAAGGCTTGCAAAATATGGTAAAATGGATGAATAGTGAAAACTTTAAAGAAGAAGCAATTTTTGATGTTTAAATGAAGGTTGTCAGTTATGAGTTATTTTTTTAGTTATGAGTTGTTTTTTAGTTATGAATTATGAGTTATGAGTTATTTTGCTTGCAATTCGTGGAATTAGTGGAAATTCGTGTCGAAAAAGTTGTTAGTTGTTAGTTGTTAGTTGTTAGTTGTTAGTTGTGCTTATAATTCGTGTAATTGGTGAAAATTTGTGTCAGAAAAAAATAAAAAAATGTACTATATGATTCGATTATCTATTTTTATCTACTTTTTATGCTACATTCAAATCATAACTGCGCAAGGAAGTTTATTGCCATTAGGAAATGATGCATACAATATTATAGATAGGTTAGAAATTACATCGGGTGTACAGAATAACTATTTACATACGTCATTAAAACCTTATTTGCGGGGCAATATTAGCCGTTATGCGCTGGCAATAGATACGGCTTCTGGGGTGGGTTATGTTTCTTCACAGGATAGAAGGGATTTATATTATATTTTTCGAGATAATAATGAGTGGTTGATGCAGTCGGATTATGCGACTACTTTGGGTGGTAAGCGGGAAAGTGTTTATAAAAAAATCTATATAGATAGCACAAAAACGTTTTATTCGATACCTGCCCACAGCCAAGCAGACGCAAGTGCCGAAGATGCGCGTTATACTTTGGCTGAAAAACCTTTTTTAAAGTCTTTTTACAAGACACCAGCTAACTTCTATGAATATCAAAGCAAGTATTTTTATTTAAAAGTAAATCCGCTATTGGATTTTTCATTGGGTAAACAAAATGGTGATGCGGAGTTGATTTTCAGGAATTTACGGGGCATTGAGGTTCGGGGTGGCATAGATGATAGGATTTATTTTTATGCCAATATTCAAGAAACACAAGAACGATTCCCAAATTATGTAAATGAATACATTGCTAAGGGCAAAGCAATACCTGGCGCAGGGTATTATAAAGTATATAACAGCCGTCTTTTTAATATCAATAATGGCTATGATTATTTAAATGCAGTAGGATTAATTGGGTTTAATGCTACTAAACATGTAGGGATTCAGTTTGGGCATGGAAAGAATTTTATAGGCAATGGTATTCCAAAACCTTCGTATAAAGAAGGTTGTATCAAAGCATTCGCGTTATAAAGTTTTCGCGCCTATTTTGTGCGTCAATTTGCCATTTAAATCATATAAATACGCCGAACTTTGCTTAATATTAGGGTTAGAAACCATCTTCAAAATATAATCAGAATAGGACGAACGCCCACCCAGCAACAACGAAGTGCTACCCTTATATAAGGGTATTTCTGCCACTAAACGCGAGGCTACCATGCCAATGCCACCATTCAAATGAAATTCCTCAAAATTAGCCTCTTTCATCTCCACATTTAATACGGACGATATGCGACCGCCAAATTGAGCTGGGATATTTCCTTTATAAAGCGTTACTTTTTTGACAGCATCGGCATTGAAAATCGAGAAAAAACCCAATAAATGCGCCGAATTGAACACCAAAGCCCCATCTTGAAGGATTAAATTTTGGTCAATTGTGCCACCACGAACATTAAACCCCGACGCGCCTTCGCCCACCGAACTCACTCCGGGAAGCGTTAAAATAGATTTAATAACATCGGCTTCGCCTAAAAAAGTGGGTAATTGTTTGATTTGCTTGATGCTTAACTCCTGTACACCAACTTGCACCGACCGAATATTTTTGTCCGCAGCTTGCGCACTAATAGTTACTTCACTTAAAGTATTGGCTTTGTTGGGTAGCAAAATATCCAAATTTCCCGTATCAAATATCTTAACATTTAGGCTTTTATCCTCAAAGCCTAAGTGCTTTACTTCAAATTGATATACTCCAACGGGCAAATTTAAAGCAAAATTACCTTTAGCATCAGTAGCCGCACCGATATCAAGTGCAGACACAAAAATAGTGGCACCTGCTAAGGCTTCTTTCGTTGCCTCGCTACTAATTTTGCCGCGCACAAGCACTGACATGGTATTACTCACATTTAAGCTATCTCCCAAAATACTAAATTTAGTTGTTGCATCAGTCGTTATTTCGCTCAATTTTTGATGATTGGCGTAATATGCTTCCGAAAAATTTTTATCCCAATCTTCCTTTTTTACAATCACAACTGCGTAATGGCTATACGGAATAGCAAGCAAATGTAGCGGTGTAAGCCAGTTTGTCAATAATGTTTTGAGCGAAATAGATTGCTTTTCTAATACAAAATGCTGGGTAGGTAATTCATTTTTTTTATAAAAAAACGAAATAGGATAATTTTTTTCTATCGCTGTCAAAAATTGCTCCAATGTGCGCGGTTCTTGCGTTGGCAAATTTTCTATGGTAATGTCTAATGGATTTTGAGAAAAAGACTCAAATAAAAATAAAAAAAAGCATAAAAAAGAGACTATAGTAACTTTCTGAGGCATGACAGCATAATTTATAACTAACCTTTCGTAGATCTTTAAAAACAAAAACAATGCAACGAGAAATATTTACCGTAAAATATATCCGAAGCAAGCATAAATTACAAAAAAAAAAGACAAGTGTAACAAAATTATTTATGAAATGTGGGATGTGAGAAAATTGGGTGCATAACAAATTATCAAATCAAACAAAAAAACATACAAATTTTTGAAATTAAAATGCTCAAATAATAGCTCTGAAAGAGCGAAATATGTCAGCATGGGGTAAAGCCCCATGAAGTGTTAGCAAATTTGTTATACACCCAAGAAAAAAGAGTCGTGAATGAAATGAAAAAAGAACTTAAAATAGAAGATTTTAGCCCGTCTTTGTTTTGGGATATAGACAAGACGCAATTGAATTTTGAGAAAAATAAAAGATTTGTAATAGAGCGCGTCTTAACGCATGGCACTTTGCCTGATTGGTTTTTAATCAAAAATTATTACGGTAAAGCTATCATAAAAGCAGAAAGTATGCAAATACGGTATTTAGATAAGCAAACTTTATCTTTTTGCGCTGCTTATTTTAAAGAGTCAATCCAAAATTTTAGATGCTATATACTCAAACAGTCGAACCCGTCACATTGGGATTATTAAAACGTTTGATGGCAGATAAAGTGCTTCATCAATTTAATTTGGTGGGTGGTACGGCTTTATCCTTGCAAATAGGACATCGCAAGTCAATAGATTTGGACATGTTTTCTCTTACAGATTTTCAAGCTAAAAGCTAAAGATATTCTTCAACATTTGATAGATAATAATGTGAATTCCAATTGGCAAATACCCTCTTCCGAAAGACTTTCTTATAAATTGGTAACTGAATCCAATTTTAGCACCATAGTTGATATTTTTAAGGAAGATAAGAACCCATTTATAAGTGAATCTTACAAAGATTTCACAAAAATTACAGAATATTTTAAAAGTAGCGCGCAACTCCGTCTTTCAAAATCCAATTATGCGGGGCAAGATTGGATACTATATCATCGCGATGATCAAAAATATATAGGCATTATAAATTTATATAATTTATCCATGGAAACTTTTCATGAAAATGATAAAAGATGTACACTTGGGTTTGCTATCAATCAGCATCATAGAGGACAAGGTTTTGGTACTGAAGCTGTTAAGGCATTGTTGGGCTTTGCAAAAAAAATGCTTCTTAGACATCTTTTCTTAGCTTACACCAATGATAGCAATCAATCTTCCAAAAAACTTTTGTTGAATTTGGGATTTATAGATGTAACAAATGACTACATCTATGGTCTCGATACAAAGTATTATTTCTTAGAAATAAAATGAATCTAATTTTATTTATTTATTTTCACCCCACTAACAATAGTGTCTCCCCAAAGTTAGACGAAAAAATTGTGAAAATTTTATTCATAAACTCAAAATAAATCAATAAATATGCGAGTAATTCAAATAAAAGTGAGTGAAACTGATTTTCAGAAATATAATTTGGGAAGTGGTGAAGTTAAATTTACGGACTTGGTAGAAAAAATAAGTCTTGAATATGCTCGAAAAGCTTTATTGGAATGTAATGCAATTTCGGAACAAGTGGGGCTTTCAAAAATGACAATGGAGGAGATTAATGCAGAAATAAAAGCGGTTAGAGATGCAAAAATTCATTCTTGACACCAATCATGGAAATTGTTGCGAAATCTTAATAAATAAATGATCAAATCGGCGTGACCAACGCTTTCAAATAATTCAAAATAACCATCATACAATGATTAAAGCAATAGGCAATGTTTGGTTAACCCCAATACTTAATGATTATGGCTTATATGCCAATAAAATAGTATTGATACTAGATAATAAAGAAATTATTGATAAAACGAATAATTATGTGGAAGCCTTGGATCTTCTCGCAAAAAAATATGCCAACATTCGTGATTCTATTTCATTATTTCATGTGCCGAAAGAAAGTTTATTCAATGCGTGGTTTAAAATGATTCGGTTTAAAATGTTAAGAGAAGAATCATGGCTTCCTGAATATCCTGTTCGAGTGAAAATTAACGAAAATGAGTGGGTAACACAAAATATGCTCATTGATAGCGGGGCTGATTTTTGTTTTATTTCGTATGAATTTGGAAAAAGTGTACTAGGTTTTAAAGTAGCAAAGAAAGAAAGTAAACAAAAAGCAATTGGAATTTCAGGTTCTGTGGATTATGTTTACCGAAATATAGATATTGAAATTGACAGAATACCATTAACTGTTCAAACAGCGTGGTGTTTAGATACTGATATAACGGATATTATTATCGGCAGAAGAGATGTATTTGATGCATTCAAAGTTACTTTTGACCAACGCCATACTTGTATTGTTTTCACCCCATATAATGAATTATGAGTTATGAATTATTGTTTCTAATACAATTCGAGTAATTTGAAGAAATTCGTGTCGAAGAAGTTGTTTTATTAGTTATTAGTTATTAGTTATTTTGCTTGCAATTCGTGAAATTTGTGGAAATTCGTTTTTTTAGTTATGAATTATGAATTATGAGTTATGCCTGACAATTCGTGTCAGATTGGTTGTTTTTTTAGTTATTAGTTATTAGTTATGCCTGATAATTCGTGTAATTTGTGGGAATTCGTGTCAGATTGGTTGTTTTTTTAGTTATGAATTATGAGTTATGAGTTATGCCTAATAATTCGAGTAATTAGTGGAAATTCGTGTCAAAAAAGTTATGAGTTATGAGTTATGCCTAATAATTCGAGTAATTAGTGGAAATTCGTGTCAGATAAGTTGTTGGTTATAATTCGTGTAATTAGTGGAAATTCGTGTCAAAGAAAAAGTTTTTATAATTCGTGTCAAAGAAGTTAATTTTATGTGTTCTCGCAGATTATTTCTAATAACTAAAAATATAAAATATGGAAGCAATACAGATTCCACCAGTTTCAAACAAATTCACAGCCATACAATTAGAATTGTTGAGGTTGTTTTCTCATCAACCAAGTGAGGAGGAGTTGAGAGATATAAAAAAATTGATTGGTCAATATTATGCAAAGAAACTAAGTGTAATGGCAAACCAACATGCTATGGAACAAGGTTGGACAGCAGAAGACATAGAAAATATGATTAATGACCCAAATCAATAGAAGGTTAAAGATAGTTATTGATACCAATGTGTTGTTGGTCAGTATTTTGCCTCACTTCCAATATTACAAAATATTTGAAGTGATAGAGCAAGATGTGGTTGATGTATTTGTTAGCAATGAGATCGTAAGTGAATATACAGAAATTTTTTCTAAACGATATTCAGTGCAGTTTATAGATGTGTTGTTTAATGTTTTGCTAAATTTGCCCAATGTTCATTTTATCGATCCCACATATCAGTGGCTGTTAATGGAAAATGACCCTGATGATAACAAATTTGTTGATTGTGCTATCACAGCAGGAGCAGACTATATCATAACAAATGATAAGCATTTTGATATTCTTACTCATATCCCATTTCCAAAGGTTGTAACGTTGAATGCAACTGCTTATATGGAATTATTGGAGCGTTTGGTGAATATTGATTTGAGTTATGAGTTATGAGTTGTTTTTTTAGTTATGAATTATGAGTTATTTTTTTAGTTATGAATTATGAGTTATTTTCTTAGTTATGAGTTATGAATTATGAGTTATTTTGCTTGCAATTCGTGTAATTTGTGGAAATTCGTGTTAGATAAGTTGTTGGTTGTTGGTTGTTGGTTGTTAGTTGTTGGTTATTTTGCTTATAATTCAAAATTCCGTCAGCTAAAGCAGACGGCAATGAAAGAAAATATAAAATTGACGTGGAAGCTCAAAGAAGAAAGTAAAATATAATGAAAGAATTAATTATTGTTGGAGGTGCAAATGGTTCGGGGAAAACAACTTTTTCGGAACAGATCGTAAAAGAGACAGGCTTTGATTTTTTGAATGCAGATGAGATAGAAAAAGAATTGATAATTTCTAAGGTTGGAGCAGGAAAAATATTTTTTAAGCGGCTTGCTATGCTTATTCAAACTGGAAAAAGCTTGATAGTAGAAAGCACTTTGTCAGGAAAATATTTGGCAAAAGTAATCGATAATGCAAAAGGAACTGGTTATGTGGTAAAAATTGTATATATTTTTTTGGAAAATCCAAGTGATTGTATTCAAAGAATAAAATTGCGGGTAGAATTAGGTGGGCATTTTATACCAGATGTAGATGTAATTCGTAGATATTATAGAAGTAAAGCAAATTTTTGGAATATTTATAAAAATTTAGCAGAGGAATGGATTATCATTTATAATTCAGCAACGGAAAGCCCACAAAAGGTAGCCGCTGGATCGTTTGAAAATTATTTGGTGGAGTACGAAATTTTATTTAATAATTTTATACAAGATATACTTTTATGAGAGTACAAAAATTAGAAAATCTTTCTGTTTATCAGACTGCCTCTTACTTTACAAGCCTTTTTAGTAAAGCAGTAAGAGAAGCCAAAGAAAGAAATCGTAAAAATGGTTTGCCAAATGATTTTGTAATCAACGGCAAGCGATATTATGAGTTGCCTAATGGAGAAATTACAACTAAAAATCCATTGGCATTGGAAGAAAATGAATAAAGAGGAAGATCGTGCAAATTAACTTCGTTGAGCTTACTTCGCTGTGGTTCGTGTCAAAGAAGTTTTTAATTATGAGTTATGAGTTATGCCTTGTAATTCGTGAAATTTGTGGGAATTTGTGTCAGATAAGTTGTTAGTTGTTAGTTGTTAGTTATGCCTGATAATTCGTGTAATTTGTGGAAATTTGTGTCAAAAAAGTTAATTTATAAAATTGTAAAAAAGATGAGTAATGCTATTTTAGAATTAGTAGCCTTAAAGCAAACCTTGATAGAGGATATTTTGCGCTTGGGTGATAAAGATAGCTTAGAAGCGATTAAAAAATATATGCCAACATTCGTGATTCTATTTCATCCGAAATATAGATATTGAAATTGACAAAATCCCATTAACAGTTCAAACAGCATGGTGTTTAGATCCTGATATAACGGATATTATTATCGGTAGAAGAGATGTATTTGATGCATTCAAAGTTACTTTTGACCAACGCCATACTTGTATTATTTTCACCCCATATAATGAGTTATGAGTTGTTAGTTATGATGCTTCTAATTAGAGTCAAAGAAACATTATTTTAATTAAAATAAGATGATAACATCAATAGATCAATTAGACCCCAATGGTCATTATACTTATGCGGATTATTTGACGTGGAAGTTTGAAGAATATGTAGAGCTTATCAAAGGGCGGGTTATGCGAATGGCTTCGCCTAATCGGTATCATCAAAATATAAGTTTTAATCTATCTCGTCTGATAGGAAATCATCTTTGGCAGTCATCTTGCAAAGCTTATGCTGCACCATTTGATGTGCGCCTGCCTCATTATTCGGAGAAAAAAAATAAAGAAATCATCACGGTAGTGCAGCCCGATATATGTGTGATATGTGATAAAAGTAAATTGGACAAAAAAGGTTGCATTGGCGCACCCGATTTAATCATAGAAATACTTTCGCCTGGCAACTCTAAAAAAGAAATGAAAGAAAAGTATCAAGTCTATGAAGAGTCGGGTGTAAAAGAGTATTGGATTATTTTTCCAGAAGATAAAAATGTATTGCGTTATATGTTGAACGAAAATGGGAAATATTTTGCTTTACAACCTTTTACAGAAGATGATGTGATAAAAACGCCAATTATGCCTGGATTAGAAATCAATTTGATGGAGGTATTTGAAGATTGATAGTTGTTGGTTATGAATTATGAGTTATTTTGCTTGTAGTTTGTGTAAATTAGTGTCAAGAAAGTTAGAGAATATATTTTTTAATTTTGAAAAATAGGGTATCAAACATGGATAATACATTGAATTATCAAGAGTTTTTGAAAATTTATCAAATGCTGCCAACTCATTTACAACAAGAAGTTGTTGATTTTACGCTGTTTATTGCTCAAAGATACCCTAAAACAAAAAATGAAGATGAACAACAATCTATGCCTCAAAAGCGTGTGTTGGGGTTGTGGAAAGACAAAATAACCTATATTGCACCAGATTTTAATGCACCTTTAGATGATTTAGCAGATTATATGTAAGACGAAATGAAAAAATATTTGTTAGATACGCATTATCTTATTTGGGTATTTAAACAACCTGAAAAAGTAAGGTCAGAGATATTGTCTGTTATTTCTGACCCTAAATGTACAATTTTTGTTAGTTTAGTGAGTTTATGGGAAATGGCAATCAAAATAAAAATTGGTAAACTTGAAATCGTTGATAGTTTAGCGCATCTTAAACAAGATTTAATTCAAAATGATTATAAAATTTTGCCCATCTATGAAGAACATATTTTTGCTACACTTGATTTGCCTCTCCACCATCGTGACCCTTTTGACCGTCTAATTATTGCACAAGCCAAAGTAGAACAATTAACGCTTATTAGCGACGATAAAAATTTTATATATTATGATGTGGACTTGTTATAAGTTGTTGGTTGATTGGTTGTTATAAGTTGTGAGTTATTATGTTTATAATTCAAAATTCCATCAGCTAAAGCAAACGGCAAAGAAAAAAAATATAAAAAAAGCGTTATGAGTTATTATGCTTATAATTCGAGTAATTTGAGGCGATTCGTGTCGAAGAAGTTGTTAGTTGTTGGCTTCGCCGTGAACGTGAGCCGAACGGTTGTGAATTATTTTGCTTATAATTTCAGTAATTTGTGTCAAAGAGGTTATGATTTTGCCGCGCACAGGTGTCCCTCAACGCCCCCTGTGTCGCCTCGTATGGACTTTTGTCCTACGAAAAATAAAAGAAGCCATTAAAAGCGTAATAAACGAAAAGAACAAGCATGAAACAATATGGGTATTACGAGTTATATTTCACGACAGCCACTATAAAAGGTTGGAAATGGCTATTAAAACAGGATAAGTATAAAGATGTTGTGATAAGCAGTTTGCGTTTTTTTGCGCAAGAAAAAAGTATTGTCCTATACTCCTTTGTGATTATGCCTAATCATATACATCTGATATGGCAAATACAAGAAGGTTATACGCTTGAAAAAATACAGCAACGAATGTTAAAATACACCGCGCAGCAGATAAAGTTCGATTTAGAAAGAAATCACCCGAAAGTCTTAGAGCATTTTAAAGTAGAAAAGTTTGATAGAATGTATCAAATTAGGAAAGATAAACCCTTGTCAATAGAACTTTGTCACGATGAAATAGTAGCTCAAAAGATGAATTATTTGCATGATAATCCGATACAACCCAAATGGAATTTAGCTGAAAAAGTAGCAGATTATCGTTTTTCATCTGGAAAATTTTACTTAAAAGGATATAGGGAATGGGATTTTTTGACTAATTTTTGGCTTCCTATTTAATTGCTGTCCACGCTACTTTTCAACGGCATTTTTTACTGTACCGAAGGTCATAAGACCATTCGGGGGCGTTGGGGGAACACCTGTGCACGGCAAAAAGCTGCTTGGAAACTTTGGTAAACAAATTAATCATAATATAATGTTAGGTAGTTTAGACAATCAAGTCATTTTTAAAAAAGCCTTTACAGATAAAATTGTATTAGAGCAATTTGTAAAAGATATCTTAGGGCTTGAGTTGAAATTTGGTGTAATCGAAACAGAAAAAAAATTTTCTCCACGCATCGGTTATATAGATTTTGAAATAGATGTATTTGCAGAAACAGAAGATAAACGAATTGCTGTAGAGTTGCAACGAGCACAATATGATTATAATTTTGATAGGTTTATGCATTATTTGCATATGCTGATAGCAGAACAACAAAAAAGTTCAAAAAAATACAAAGTAGATCAAATTGTATATATGATAGTAGTCATGACACTACCTTATAAATTTAATGATTTGACAGGAGAAGCAGTAAAAGAAGAAGTAATCGTTACTAATTTTTGTTCTAAAAATATTGCGGGCAAAAATATACCTATTTACGGTCATCAGATGGTGTGTTTAAACCCAAATCACCCTCAACCTAATGATACGCCCGAACCCATAAGAGATTGGTTAGATTTATTTTATCAATCTATTCATAGTCCTGATAGACCAAAAGTTAATCTAAATAATATTGGAATTAAACGCGCGGTGGACTTAATTGATTATTATAAACTTACGCCAAAAGAATTGACAGAAGCTAAAAATCAAGAACAAGGAGAAGTAGTGAAAGCTATGTACCGCGAAGAAGGCAACAAAGAAGCAAAAAAATCTATTGCAATCGTAGCTATTGCCAAAGGTTTTGATAATGATACTATAATGGAACTTACAGGTTTAACAAAAATAGAAATAGAAGCACTGCGTAAAGAAATAGAATAATTGTAGATTATTTAGTTTGAGAAATTATTATGGACTGCCAATCCGTATTTGAACAAACCTACCAAAACAGAAAGAGCTGATACGAATTCTCACAAATTACACGAATTAAAAGAGAGAAGTGACACAAATTAAAAGAGTAAAGACACGAATTCTCACAAATTACACGAATTAAAGTAAATGTCAATTCGTGTAATTCGTGCAAATTCGTGTCCAAAAAATAAATCATAGTGCAAAGACTTTTTACAGGCTTCTACTTTTTGTTTTTCATCACTTATTTAAAGGCGCAGGGCGTAACCTTCCATTAGGCAATCCTGCATATCCTATTATAGTGTTCCATTTCAATTAATTAGTCGGATATAGTTTAGAGAGTTTAATGCGAGCGTCCTTTGTTGTAAATTGCCATTTAGCCCCCTTTTTTTGACGATTTTGAGAATCGACCCAGTCGAGGATTACGTTCTGGATGGCTTGTTTTGAGGCGAAAGGTCTGTCTAATACCTGTCTGGAAAGGACAGAAAATTGAATTTCAGCCATATTAAGCCACGAACCATGAGCAGGTGTATAAACAAACTCTATGCGTTGTAAATAAGCAGGCGTTTTAATCCGCAAAATTTATAAAAAATATGGTTCTTTATTTTTGGTTCTTTTAAAATTTTTGTGGAAAGCCCGAATGGGCTTCAACTTGAATAGCCTCAAACGAAGCTCAGGGTAAAAATTTAAACGTAAAATAACTACGAAGTAGTTGAACTTAAAAGTATAATA
>CAJPEV010005696.1:0-13655 GCA_905338385.1 Darwinula stevensoni
GGAAACCAAACAGAATGTGTAAACCAAAGGAGAACTAATTTCAGCACGTAACTTTTTTCCAACGACTTCTAAAGATCCAGAAATTCACCTTATTACACAGAAAGCATTCATCCCAGAAACTCTAACTTTATGAGTCTATATCAATGGGAATCGAGAAGAAAGTAATTGCTGATGAGGACTGGTGACGCTAGGAATGCCCCAACATCAATTAGGGAATCTCAGGAAAGCGTGGCGGAAGTATCTGCTCCGCTTTTCTTCCTTCAATCGCCCTAGAACATGCCCTTTAAGTTTCAAGTCATGAAAATTCGAAGATCCAAGGATACCTGGAGTAAACTGGAGTTTAGAATGGCACATTGAAATCAGGTACTCCTCGAAAACGGCTTTAGTGACAGCAAAAAAGCCGTGAATGAGATGGGTAGTATCATCAAAGCGATCCTGTTCCTGAAATGAATTATTCATATTTCAGGTCTCAATATAACAGTTCGAATGTTCTGAGTTCTTCCTCTTCTTTGAATAGTAATTCAGCATGAAATGTACTGACTTCCTCAAATGGAGCCTACCATACAGCACTTCTGGAACACATTGATGATAGTACTTTTAGATAACTGTTATTCATATTGTTTTCATGTTACGCCTCCCCTTCGTTGAGGAGCAAAATAAACACATCCAAATAAGGTCAGACATGTCAAGGAAGTTTTATTCGAACAATAAATGTAATTAGTAAGCCACTTGTACTCCATGAAGGGGCCGATTGCTGGAATCAGGCCGCAGCGCATACAATGTTGCAGGTGAAGCCGGCGTCCACAATTGCGATATCGGATTTAAAGGCGATCCTTAAGATCGATCCGGTCGGGACGATGTAGGGGTTCACCGTTGTTTTCCCACACAGCCTATGAGAGAGAGAGGGAGATAATAAATGAGGAGACTCGATAAGAATAAACAACTGAGGAAGTTATCGTGAACACGCGAATACCGCCCACAAAAAAAAACAAGTATACCTTCTTTCCGGAAACTTCATTTTGCGCGGTTCCTCATGCCCACAGATGTATAGCGAATAGCTTGATTGCGGAAAGCTTGGAACAATCTCACAAGACCAAAATGCTCAATGAACACTAGTCGGAGCTGTGTTTCTTTTGCTAGGTTTCCTGCTCTTAATGTTTCAGTAGCTTTGGAGCATTGTAACATTCGTGATATAGTTGGCATTCAGAAGTATTCTTAACCAGAAGCGTGGAGACTCCAGAACGGTTGAAGACTCAAAACTAGATGAAATACGACATCTCTCCCAATGTTATTCTCGTCATAATGATATTCGAATTTTAGAACTCGCAAGGAGGAAAAAAGCGAGAGTTATTCGAGATTGTGACTCACTTAAGATCACCATTTCCACCAGAGATGAACAGTGTATCAAACCAACAATATGGGGACGGTTGGATTTGAACGTTGGGACAGGTCACCGTCATCGCGTTCGTGCACTGGAAAGTAATCCTGACATAAATATATCATCCATTCATATTTAAGACAGCGGAAGCGAAGATTAATCGTCATCTTTTCCTCACCGTGAAGCTTCGGTCGAATATGGCGAAGTTTCCATAGTTGTTGGGGTAGTTGGGGCTTGTGACCGTCGTTATCCCAGCTTCCAGATGGATGACCTGGTTCGGAATCCCCAGAATAGCTGTGGTATGCATTACACATGAAAATGATGATTTCATTTATGGTCCACTTTTGACCGAACCGCGAATCACAAATAAAACTGTCATAACTCACTTTGAATGTCTGGTAAGTCCAAAAAGCCATCTGAAAATGCGAAAAACTCATGAGAAAAAGGATATCGTTACAAAACGAAACATATGTTGATTAGCTTATTTTATATTGCATTAGTATTGTAAAGAGCGATTCTTTCTCTGCGTTGTCTCTGAATGTGTTGAGCGGAATGAGCAGGCGTATTGCCATGCAACAGAAACCAGTTCAGTATTCACTGTCTATCCTTCAGGCACGAATTCCTTGTGGATCACGCCACGTTTGTAAGAGAAAAAGTGAATAATTTTGTTCAGTAACTGTCGCCCACTCCTTGGATCGTCTTCAAGATCCCCACGCCCTTCTCGGAATTGTTTACCATTCAAATATACGAGCACGAGATAGGGCTTCATCTCTGTGAGCTTTACAAAAAATCATATTGTGCGATTTTGAAGTGATTTTTCCATGTTTTAAACAGAACTTGATGTTCTCTCCCTGCTCCATCGAAAAAAAATTCACAACGAGGAAAAACACTAGTTCCACACGACACTGCTACAGATAAACTAAGGTAGAACTTTAATTTTTCTCACTGTAGGTGGACATCACATACATAAGCTGTGCCTGGTTCAATCCAGTTTCTGCGCAGCAAACAACGCGCAGAATAGGACAAGTCTCGGAACTTTTTTTTTGGCACCTCGCATGATTACATATTTTCCGATCATGTTTGAAGGGGGCTCCTTCGAACCAGAAGATTCATGTGGTCACTGGACCTGCCACGTACATTTGGCCACTCATGACCTACATCCTGTTGGATTTGTTTATACTCCTTGGGTGGGATGTCATATCCGAATCCTATCCGATTAGTCTGAAGTCGTTTTCAAGACTTCGTCGAGACAAGTCGTTTTCCATTGTCCGATTGCTTCTGGTACTAGACGCTCATGAATTCATACTGCAAGAACTCCACCGTGAATCTTCTAAGCAGAGTTATATGGGCAATGAGGTCTTACTCGAAAATTCCCATCCCTGAAAGAGGAGAAATGGGACGTTCTTAATGAAATTCAAGAAAAGGTACTTTGGATAAATGTAAAATCCGAATGAATGAGAACTCGCTTGAACGAAAACGACGTAGGAGAGAATCGCAGGGAAGACGAAGAAATGCATGGCGCTTTTCTTGCTGTTGTCTTCGGGAGAGATGCTGGAGAGACTGGGAATTCCATCGGGGAATAACCCCATATTTATAGAGGGCTAAAACTTTTGCCTCCCTCATATCTTGTATTTAGGACAGGTGTGGGATGCGGGATCGACCCAATTGTAGGCACCGACCTCGAAAACCACTATAAGTCCTTTTCGGTGACGAAAATTATGCATGTTAGTATTAGGCATTTTAAAGTTTCGATATTTTTTCCACATGATCTTCCGCATTCTTTTAATTAATCTTTGTTGATCCTCTGCTCCATTCACATGAGATGGTGCCAAGGATAACAATAGGTCAAAGGAGACCTGTAAGCCTTCTGCATAATAATGTGCCCAAGTAACACATGAACGTTCTCGAGGACGCTGCACCTGTGCTCAAGGAGGTTTTCCTTCGTCCTATTCAGTCGGATGAATATCTTTTTGGCGCCAAGTTAAGGTGCAGTTTGAAGGACATTCGTTGAACGTTAATGATGAAGTTATCTGTAAACGTATCTCTGGCAAGTATATGATTTTGGCAAGAAACAAAGATTCGCACAACTGACGCCAAACCACGTCATAGAATTCGTTTTTCTTCTTCACGCTTTTGCTGCTTCCAGGAGAAATTTTCATGCACCAGCACACCCTTGTGATGATTGGAGCTAGGCACAGGATTGCTCTTCCAACATCTGTGCGGGGCGCACTCCCGCTAGTGTTGGAAGGTGCGCTCCATGTTGTGCTAATCAATGAGGTAATCCGAAATACAAGGTCTGTCCCAAAAGTATCCGAACTTCAGTTACAAATCCATTTCCCATGTGCTATTTATAATTTTAATTATTGACTATTCGAAATACTTCCCTTCCGAAGATATGCAGGCTTTGCAGCGATCAAATAACTTTTGGAAACACCTCTGGCAGTCTTCCTCCGGGATGGCGTAAATAACCTAAGTCGAAGCCTTTTGGATGTCCAAAATCGTGTCGAAACGCTTTCCTTTCGGCTTCATTTTTAGTTTGGGGAAAAGGAAATAATCACAGGGTGCCAAATCAGGCGAATAGGGCGGGTGGTCAAGCACTAAATCTCGAGCGTCTCCGTAAACGTTTTCCCCAATTTTACACAGAATTTGATGTTAGCTCTCTGCTCCATGATTTCTCGACGAGTGTCATAAGGGTACTGTTACTTTTGGCGCCCTAGGCAATGACTCATTCGTCTTAGCCCAACCAAACTCAACACAGTAATATACGAAGGTTCAGCCAATAGAACGCCTCCTTCTTTCAACAAATGCCACCACTAATACTGTCTGTATATAGAAAAAGTTCGGATACTTTTGGGACACACATTGTATGCTATGGGCATTTTCTTATGTCTTTGCCTCACGACCATCATGTTTTGACAAATGGCATCGGCGCGCTCAGCGTTGCATTGTATTTGCGGTTCTGGGATTTTACTAAATACTTTTTCCTCATCTTGTATGACACTCTGCTCCATTCACATGATTGGGTGCCATGGATAGGTATAATGAGACCTGTAGGACTTCTGCATATGAAAGTGCCCAAGTAACACATGAAGGTTCTCGAGGACGTCCAATTAAGTTAGTCATTTGGGAAATGGGAGACTGTGGGGGGTTTTTTATGTCGTGGGACGTAGGGACAAAACTTTTGCAATGACCTGGTTAGCTTTCAACAGCTGCAGCTCATCAGATAGGGGGTTAATTGACATGTGACTAGCCCCAATCCAAAACCAGGAAGTTGAAGTATGATAGAAATTTATTTAAAATAGAACTCGTCATACTCGAGTTATGAGTCATAAACTGGCAATGTGTCAAACATTGCAACAGTTCTGTTCTCACCGTATTTGTCTTGCACAGGTTTCCCTTGCAAAAGAAACGCCTCGCCACCCTGTCTGCTTGCACAAAATGCCCTTTATTTCCAACCGTTCCACCCGAAAATGTGTTTCTGCACGGAGACGGCGAAGGTCGCTTCATCTTCCCTTGGGGCCCAACTACATAATCAGGAACCTGGAATTCTGAAGCGTAGAGGCTTAAGCAAGCCGCGAACAGGCCATATCAGCCCAACACGATCGGGAGCTCGTAGCAATAAGGCTCGGCCGACTATATATTAATAGTACCACGTTGGGCGCGGGACACGATTCGAATCGGGCCGATCGAGTTTCAACTTAGAAAAGTCAACGCGTTCAGGCCTTCGACGCGCAGAAAGACAGGAGAACCCAAAGAAACCACGTTTGCAGCGTTCTTTTTGGACTTACGTACCAATAAGTATCGCCTCCAGGTCAAAAGCTTTTCATTTACCCCTCAATTATTAAAATCTGTCTAGGAGGTGTTTCCCGGAATGACGGACAGAATGACACTCAGAATGACACAGACAGGTTAGCCTCATCTATATTTGGATGGAATGGGAAGCGAAGAAAACCTAATAGCATGTGTAAATCATAGGAGAAAAATTTCAGCTCCTACCTTTTTCTAACGAATTCTTAAAATTCAGAAATTCACCTTACTTCGCAGAAAATATTCATTACTGAAACTATGAACTGTACATATTAATGGAAATCGGAAAAAAGTAATTGATGATGTCTCTGACTGGCGACGCTCGAAATACCTCCACATACATAGGGAAATCTCGGGAAAACGTGGCGGAAGTAAAAGCTCCGTTTCCTTTAATCACCCTTGAAAATACCTTTAAGTTTCAAATTATGGAAAACTCCAGGTTCAGATAATCCCTTTTAACTGGAGTTAAGAGTAGTACATTTAAAACAGGAACTTCTCGAAAACTTATTTATTGTGAATAATAAAGTGAATTAGATGGGTATCATCGGAGAATTTATCATCAGAGCAATAAAGTACATGAAAAAGATTATTAACATTTCCAGGTCTCAATGTAACAGTTCCATTGTTCGGAGTTCTTCCTCTTCTTGGAGGAGTGATTCAGCATGAAATGTACAGACTTTCTCAAATGGATCCTTCCATGCAGCACTTCCGGAACGTTCGTTGAGGACGGAAATAAACACATCTGAGAAAGGTCAGACATTATGTACAGGAACTTTATTCCAACATGAATAAAAATAGATAGTTTCTTGTCCTCCATGAAGATTGGTGGAATCAGGCTGCATTGCATACAATGGTGCAGGTGAAGCCGGCGTCCACGACAGCGATATCGGATTGAAAGGCGATCCTTAAGATCGATCCGGTCGGGACGATGTAGGGGTTCACCGTTGTTTTCCCACACAGCCTATGAGAGAGAAACGGGAGAAAGATAATAAGTGAGGAGTTTCCATAAGAAACAACTGAGAAAGTCCTCATGGACAGGGGAACACCGCTTACAAATAGAAGTTAAAAATCTTTCAAGGGACCTCATTTTGCTTGGTTTGTCATGGCCACAGGTGAATAGCGAATTGCTTGATTGCGGAGAGCTTGGACTTATCTCACAAAACGTAGCCACACATTGACCGAAAACTGCGGTTTTTTTTCCTATTTTCAGCCCTAAGTGTTTCAGTAGATCATGAGGTTCGCTACATTCGTAACAGATTCGTCGTTCCCCTGTATTCCTAACTAGAAGCAGGAAAACTCTAGAAAAGCTTTGGGTTATAAAACTAGATGAAATACATTTCTCCCAAAATCGTTCCTTGTTACGACAATATTCGAATTTTAGAACTCACAGGGAGGAAAAAAACGAGAGCTCATTCGAGACTCTGACTCACTTAAGATCACTACTTCCACCAGAGATGTAGAGTGTATCATGCGAACAATATGCTGATGGTTGAATTTGGACGTTGGGACAGGTCACCGTCATCGCGTTCGTGCACTGGAAATTAATCCAGGGTATACATGTATCATTCATTCGCATTTAAGACAGCGGAAGCGAAGATTGTTCTGGATCCCTTCCTTACCGTGAAACTCCGGTCGANCGGAAGCGAAGATTGTTCTGGATCCCTTCCTTACCGTGAAACTCCGGTCGATTCTGGCAAAGTTTCCATAATTGTTGGGGTAGTTGGGGCTTGTGAACGTCGTTATTCCAGCTGCCAGTTGGGTGACCTGGTTCGGAATCCCGAGAAGACCTGTGGGATTCATTTCGCATGAAAAAGAGATTTCCTTACATGGACTCTTTGACAAAACCGTAAGTCATGAATAAAAACAGTCGAAACTCACTATGTACACCTAGGAAGTCCAAAAGGCTATCTGGAAATGCGAAAAACGCATGAGTAAAAGGAAGTTGTTATGAAAAGGCAAATGTTGAGGAGCATAAGTAATAGTTTCTTATCATTGTAAAGAGGGATTGCTTCTATTGGTTGTTACTGCTTTCTCTTGATTCAGAAAATATATGGTTACACTACATATTTTCACATCTTATTTGAAGGGATCCCCTTTCAAGCAGAAGAATCATGTAGTCACTGGGCCTGCCACGTACATTCCGCCACTCACCACTTACAACCTGCTGGATTTATTTGTACTTATTGTGTGGTATGTCACATCCGAACCCTATTCACTTAATATGAAGATCTTTTCATGGCTCTGAAATATCCTATTACTTCCGGTTGCTCCTTAACTTCGACTGCAAGAACTCAACCGCGAAACTTATTCACAACAGAGGAATGGGAAATGGATCTAACTCGAAAATTCCGCTCCCTGAAAAAAGAAAAATAGAATGTTTTTAATACTCATGAAAGGGTACATTAAATAAATGAAATATCCGAACGAATGAGATCTTACTTGGACGAAAACGCCGAAGGAGAGAATAACAGGGAAGACGAAGAAATGCATGGTGCTTCTTATGCTGTTGTCGTCGGGAGAGATGCTGGAGAGACTGTGAATTCCATCGGCGAATAAGCACATATTTAAAGGATTCCGAGATTTTAACCTCCCTCATGTCTTGTATTTAGGACAGGCGTGGGATGCGGGTCTGAGATCGATGCAATTGGAGGCCCCTACCTCGAAAACCGGTACACGCCCTTTGCGGTGACGAAAGTTATGCGCGATGACGTTGAGCTTTTTAAAGTTTCAATCTTTTTCCTTCATCATCTAATTCACACAGTTATGAAGCTCCAACAAATGAATTATTTAATATGAACGGAACTTAAAAGTTCTTCACTCGCGACATTTACACATATTCTCCACTTCCGATTCGTCTTTGAGGATGGATACTTAGCTAAATCCTCCCTTTTCGCATGTTCATGAGTAAATTCGGAGATATGCGCGCCTGGCGCTTTGGTTTTCTCATTCATATGTACTTCATCTTCGCGCCTTATAATAATTAGGCAATAAAAAGACCTAATTCCTCGATGTAATTCGAAACGCTCTGATCTGACTGATTACAATATCAAGTGATCGCAAAACGCGACCTCTGATATATAGATTCAGCCAAACCCATTCGTCAAATATATGACCTTGCAGAAGTTGATTCACCGACTGCAAGCCGTTTCCGTTCCCCAATGGAAACTATCTCGTAGCCCTTGTTCAGCCTTCTTCAATGAAAAGAAAATAATTTCACACGAACGTGCATTTTCAGAGCTTACTTTTAGAATTTTATTCCTTTTCCATTGTGACGTCACCTCCTTTTTGGAGTGACATCAGTGCTAACATGTCGTTAGTGGCTGGAAATGAAGGGAGACTCTTACTTTGTGGATTTACCTACTAAGTTTCTCAACGCTAAGATGTTGGGTAACATCCTATAAGTACTCCTTCCAGATACTGGTTTGAAATTGGTTTGAAAGCTAGAGATAAAATGCTTCCATTCATGTCTAAACGTGTCCGTTGTATTTTATCAAAATTCTTTTTCATCGGTCTCCATGAAGGTGTTGCATTCAAGATGGAATAGGTATCATGCTTTTTTCACTCAGACTGTTTATCTCCACTTTATGAAACAAATGGAATCTGCTACATAGCCTCCCCAGCCTTTCCGTTGCATTTTTTATTGCATATGCATATTTATGAAACCTGTAGTGCATTTTTTATTTATTGAAAAAGTTACACATGAAAGTCCAACTAGATACCAAACACATGGTGTTAATGGGTTAATGGTATGCGCTTCTGAAGGTCTCTGCTATGACATTACATAAAGAAGCATGTGACCTGCGAAATATGGTGGTACAAGCATGATCATGACACAGTTTCATTCATTGCGTATATGTTGAAGAAATATCTCTGGTCCCGTACCTCTATCCCGTTTTTGCGCGGAAGAACGGGATAGAGGAACGGGACGGCTCCGTTATGCTAACCGTTAATGTTTTTGAGACTGGGACGCACCCGCTTTAGCGTCATTCATTTCGTGCTTGCGGTCTCCCATCGGTGCGCAAAAAATGGGACGGTGCGTGTGGCAGTAAGCACTCACGCTTGTACTTCGTATTTTATTACACTCTGTTTCTTTCACATGATTGTGTGCCATGGATAACAATAGGTCTAATGAGACCTGTAGGCCTTATGCATAAGAAAGTGCCCAAGTAACACATGAACGTTCTCGAGGACGTTAATGAACGCTTTTTTCTTGGGAGAAAAAAGCAAGAGCTCATTCAAGATTGTGACTCACTTAAGATCACCATTTCCACCAGAGATGTACAGTGTATCAAACCAACAATATGGTGACGGTTGGATTTGGACGTTGGGACAGGTCACCGTCATCGCGTTCGTGCACTGGGAATTAATCCTGACATAAATATATCATCCATTCATATTTAAGACAGCAGAAGCGAAGATTAATCGTCCTCCTTTCCTAACCGTGTAGCTCCGGTAGTATATGGCGAAGTTTCCATAGTTGTTGGGATAGTTGGGGCTTGTGACCATCGTAATTCCAGCTTCCAGATGGATGATCTGGTTCGGAATCCTGAGAATAGCTGTGGTATTCATTACACATGAAAATGATGATTTCATTTCTGGTCCACTTTTGACGAAAACGTGAATCACGAATAAAAGTGTCATAACTGACTTTGAATGTCTGGTAAGTCCAAAAAGCCATCTGAAAATGCGAAAAACTCATGAAGAAAAGGAGATATTCACAAAAAGGAACATATGTTGGGTAGCTTATTTTATCTCGCATTTGTATTGTAAAGAGCGATTTCCTCTCTGAGTTGTCTCTGAATGTTTTGAGCTGAATGAGCAGGCGTATTGACATGCAACAGAAACCAGTTTCTTGCCTAGGGAAGTATTTTCTTTCCTCTAGTAAAATACCAATTCATTTGAGGAACCATGCTCTTTCGGCACAGTATGCAGTGAGGGACAAAACTGCTGTAATGTTCGACTCATTGCCAGTTTACGACTCATATCTCGAGTATGACGTGTTCAATTTAGCTTAAATTTCGGTCAACCATACTCCTACTTCCTGGCATTCGATTGGCGCTCCTCCCATGTCAATTGGCCTCCTATTGTCTAAGTGGCAGTTATTCAAAGCGAACTAGGTCCTTGCAACTGTTTTATTCCTTTCACTCTGGCATACGAAAAAACGAATTCATTAATACTCTGTGTGCTTGCCTTTGGCCTTCAACACTGCCTGAACCTTTCTAGGTATGCTTTCAATCAAATCCAAGCATGTTTGGACTGGAATGGCGTCCCACTCAGTGTTGACCTGCTGCCAGCGCTCGTGGATGCTGACGCTGATGCTGATGCGGATGCTGATGCATTCTCGTACCTCGCCAGCCTCCACTTCAAATGCTGCCACAAATGCTGTATTGGGTTGAGGTCTGGCGACTGTGCTGGCCATTCTAGGCCCTCGAATCCATGGTCCTGCAACCATTGGCGAGCCAGCCGCGAGGTGTGTTTCGGATCATTGTCCTGCCAAAACACCACCTCTCCCACTTCGAGGCGGTAATGCGTCAGTGTCTGGAGCAATTTTTCCTCGAGGAAGTTTGAATAGAGCCTGGCATCCATTCTTCCTTGGATTTGACAGTCAAATCCGACTCCGTCATGCAGCCCCAAAACATCAGGCCACCTCCACCATCCTTGCGGGTCTCCCACACGTGCCGGTCTGCTAGGGTTTCGCCGGGCTGTTTCTATGTCCAATCACACCCATCCGACCTCATAAGGTTGATTTTTGTCTCGTCTGACCAAATTATGCGTTTCCAGTCCTCTACAGTCCAGTGTTGGTTGCGGCGGGCGAATTCTAGCCGCTGTCGGATATGCCGCGGCTGGAGTTGCGGCTTCTTTCGCTTGGTTGTTGCCCTCAGACCAGCTTCGTTCAGAGCTCTGCGAACACTTTTGGCACTGCATTCTACCGAGGTGCTCCTTTTGAGCTGCCTCGTCGCTTGCACTGCTGTGTCAACCTGACCCGATGTCATCATCCTGATGACTCTGCGCTTGTCGGCGGCGGAAAGGCATGGATGGACGCCCACCTTTGCTCTTTGATGCGTCGGATCTGACTTGAGAACGCACCCGGAATACTGTGCTATAGCTTATGCCAAGCTGGGCTGCAATTCGACGCATCGAGAGGCCATTGTCGACGAGTTAGGCGATGCTGTCGCGAGTTTGTTGGGAAACAGGTTTCAGGTGGTCAGGAACGTTCAAATGGAACCCAACGCCACCCAAGCCTACCACATCTACACCTAGGCAAGCTACAGGCATGCTTAGGTGGCTTCTGGCCAGGTTTCATTTGGGAAATGGGAGACATTGGGGGTTTTTTATATCGTGGATGGAAAACGTGGGATGTAGGGACAAAACTGTTGCAATGACCTGGTTAACTTTCAACAACTGCAGCTCAAAAAAAATAGGGGTCAATTGACATGTGACTAGCACCAATCGAAAACTAAGAAGTTGAAGTATGATTAAAATTAATGTCAAATTGAACTCGTCATACTCGAGTTATGAGTCCTAAACTGGCAATGTGTCGAACATTGCAACAGTTTTGTCCTCACTGTACTAGTCTTGCACGGGTTTCCCATGCAAAAGAAACGCCTTGCCACCCTGTCTGCTTGAACAGAATGCCCTTCATTCCCAACCGCTCCACCCGAAAATGTGTCTCTGCCTGGAGACGGTGAAGGTCGCTTCATCTCCGCTTGGGGCAACTACGTCATCAAAAACCTGGAGTTCTGAAGCGTGGATTCGAATCGGGCCGATCGAGTTTCAACTTGGAAAAGTCAACGCGTTCAGGCCTTCGACGCGCAGAAAGACAGGAGAACCCAAGGAAATCAAGTTTGCAGCGTTCTTTTTGGACTTTTGTATCAATAAGTATCGCCTCCACGTCAAGAGCTTTTGATTTAAACCTCAATTATTAAAATCTGTCTAGGAGGAGTTTCCTGGAATGACGGACAGAATGACACAGACAGGTTAGCCTCTTATGTATTTGGATGGAATGGGCAGCGAAGAAAACCTAATAGCATGTGTAAATCAAAGGAGAAAAATTTCAGCTCGTAACTTTTTCTAACGAATTCATAAAATTCAGAAATTCACCTTACTTCGCAGAAAATATTCATCACTGAAACTATGAACTGTACATATTAATGGAAATTGGAAAAAAGTAATTGATGATGTCTCTGTTTGACTGGCGGCGCTCGAAATACCTCCACATACATAGGGAAATCTCAGGAAAACGTGGCGGAAGTGAAAGCTCCGTTTCCTTTAATCACCCTAGAAAATACCTTTAAGTTTCAAATTATGGAAAACTCCAGGTTCAGATAATACCTTTTAACTGGAGTGAAGAGTAGTTCATTTAAAACAGAAACTTCTCGAAAACTTATTTATTGTGAATAATAAAGTGCATTAGATGGGTATCATCGGAGAATTTATCATCAGGGCAATATAGTACATGAAAAAGATGATTAACAATTCCAGGTCTCAATATAACAGTTCCATTGTTCGGAGTTCTTCCTCTTCATGGAGTAGTGCTTCAGCATGAAATGTACAGACTTTCTCAAATGGAGTATTCCATGCAGCACTTCCGGAACACATCGATGTTAGTACCTTTTGATAACTAATTATCCTTCATATTGCTTTCATTTTACGACTCGCCTTCATTGAGGACGGAAATAAGCACATCTGAAGAAGGTCAGACATTATGTACAGGAACTTTATTCCAACAATGAATACAAATAGCTTATTGTCCTCCATGAAGATTGGTGGAATCAGGCTGCATTGCATACGATGGTGCAGGTGAAGCCGGCGTCCACGACAGCGATATCGGATTGAAAGGCGATCCTTAAGATCGATCCGGTCGGGACGATGTAGGGGTTCACCGTTGTTTTCCCACACAGCCTATGAGAGAGAGGGGGAGAAAGATAATAAGTGAGGAGTTTCCATAAGAAACAACTGAGAAAGTCCTCATGGACAGGGGAGCACAGGATACAAATATAAGTTAACCATCTTTCAAGGGACCTCATTTTGCTTGGTTTGTCATGGCCATAGGTGAAAAGCGAATTGCTTGATTGCGGAGAGATTGGAATTATCTCACAAAACGTAGCTACACATTGACCGAAAATTGCGTTTTTTTGCCTACTTTCAGCCCTAAGTGCTTCAGTAGATCCTGAGGTTCGTTACATTTATAACAGATTCGTCGTTCCCCTGTATTCCTAACATGAAGCAGGAAAAATCTAGAAACCCTTTGGTTTAGTAAAACTAGATGAAAAACCAAAATCTTTCTTCGCAACAACAATATTCGAATTTTAGAACTCACAGGGAGAAAAAAGCGAGAGCTCATTCGAGACTCTGACTCACTTAAGATCACTATTTCCACCAGAGATGTAGAGTGTATCAAGCGAACAATATGCTGACGGTTGAATTTGGACGTTGGGACAGGTCACCGTCATCGCGTTAGTGCACTGGA
>CAJPEV010005697.1:0-13646 GCA_905338385.1 Darwinula stevensoni
GACATGAAATGAGACCATTTGGGAAAAGACCGAGCCAGAATTTATCAGCTGTGACCATTGTGGTGCCATGTACGTACATTTTTTGTATTTGTTTCGTTGGATAATAAAAAATTCAGGAAAATGGGACTAAAAATAAGTGCCCTGATGGGTTTTAACGAAATTTTTTTTCTTCTGAAATGTAGACCCAGGGAACTCCATGCCATCCAATTTCAGCCTCATACGTTTCCCCTTTAAGCTGGCGGAAAAAATGTTTTTGGAAAAACGACCCACCAAAAAGCTGTGCTGTGAGGAGACGCACAATAAAAGTAGAATTTTTCATTTATTCAACATCACTTCCGTTATGCCTGCGCCAGCTGCTACTTTTCTATTTCTGCCCAATTCGCTAGGATATGGGACATTCTTTGAAAACGTAAGAAGAAACATCCCCTCCAAAATTCCAATATTTTGGAAATTTGACATTTTTCCTGAGCTCTATGCTTCAGCAGTCACGTTCTTGCCAAGTTTCAGTTTTCCATGTGTCTCCGTTTGATTAGAGGAAAGAGAACTATCTGAAAATATGTTCCCCGAAAAGGTGTGCCCCTATGGCATGTCTCACCAAAGTAGAATTTTTCTTCAACTCATTTCTTCAACTCAGCATGCGACTTATGTCAGTCATCTACTCACGATCTTTCATATATAATAAAAGTAGAATTTTTTAGTTTCTCAGTTATACATCAGGATCTTCTTTGCCAAATTTAAACTTTCTAGCGCCCTCTGTTTTGCTGGATCAGAAATTCCAGAAAATACGCCCTTTGCAATAGATGTGCCTTGAGGCGTTTTAACCGAAATGTACTTTTTTTTAAAAACCGAAATCAATCCTCAGAGAACTGCATGCCCGCAAAGTTTCAGCTTTCCATGTTCACCAGTTTAACTGATGCAAAAAAATTATTTGAAAACATCTTCCTTTGAAAGGGGCATTTACTTCCAAAGTCTGAATTTTTCTGCACGCAGCATCCCAATAAGTAGTTATGTACCAAGTTTCATCTTTTCACACCAGCTCAATACGCCAGGGCAAAAAAAAAAATACTTGAAAAACGTCGGCCCCTAAAAATATGCCCCCACAGGGCATGGATCTAAAATTTTACATTTCACATGAACTCATCGTCTCGATAGGCATATCCATGTCAAGTTTCAGCTTTCCATTTATCTCCGTTTTACTGAAGCAAAAATTTGTTACGGAGGGGGAATGTGCAACGCGACTCGTAAGACATAAGAGGCCGAAAGAAAGCCAGGGAACACCCGGGAATTGAACCCGGACTTCCTGACTGCAGGTCAGGTGCGTTACCACTACACCACTGCACCTGGGACATCCAGTCTACCTCTCGATGCCATCCTTATCCGTCTCAATATATATCTTTAAAAACTTCTCCTCCCAAAATGTGTACCTCCAGGGCATGTACCTCCAAAGTCTGATTTTTTCTGAACTCTGCATCCCATGTGTACCGAGTTTCAGATTTCTAACTTCTCTAGAACATGGTTGGAATTAGCGTCAGTCAGTCAGTCAGTCAGTCACGATCGTTTATATATTGATATATTAGATTCTTTTGTGCTTCACCCTGAAATGCCGCGACTTGGGGATTTCCCAGTCGAATAGGCCAACATTTTCCGCGAGAAAGTTTTCGCGAGATGTTAGCTCTTTTTTTTCACGAACTGAAGCTGGCGTTTCTGTAAGGGAACAATCGATTGCTATCGATTCTCTCGATGCTTCGATGCTCTCGGAGTTGAACGGAAGGCGGCCTGAAGCGATGTCGTCTCCGGGTCCAGCTCCGGTACTGAGTACCAGCAGTATCAGCAAAATGCCATGCTGGGACTGTCGACGTGGCAAAGATCAATTGTGCCAGAGAAAGGGAGGAACCACTTGAGGTAGTAAAACAAAAAAAAAAAAACAAAAAAACAAAGAAAAACCTTGATAAGGAGAAACGAGAAAGCCCTTTCCCCGATGAGAGCCATGGGAAAATGGAAATGGTTGTTGAATTCCCCAGTCGACTCTCGGAAGAGTGAGTGAGGCTGCTCGATGCTAACATGGAAAATTTTCCCAGGAGTGTCTCTGGCATTTCTATTTCACGCGCTTTTTTTTTATCCGAGGACATCTTAACCATCTGGCTCGATGGCTATTCGCCATCGGTTTCAGGCCCCTGCGTTCCGGGCCCTCCTGCAAGAAATGCGATGGGAGACGAAAGGACCGACTGCATTTGCTAACCCCATTCCTATTAACGAAGTGACTTGCGGGGAAAGCGGGAGAAGATGGGAGAAGATTAACTTTTCCGCATCGAAATGTGAGCCAATTTTGAGCCCATCGAGCAAGTCAGATGGCAGGGAAGATGAAAGCAATCCCCCCCCCCGAATCTCGTTACTCTTATCACCATAGCAACCAGAGAAGCAAATTAATCCATCGACGACCGACGACCCCGGACGACGACACCCGACGACACCCGATACCTGTGAGAATGCCGTAGGAGAAGACGAGGAGGAGAATGCTCCTCGCGAGGCTGGAGACGATGAACCCCGAAGCGGAGATGGCTGCCCCCAACATGATGGATGTCCTCGATCCCTTCCACGTGACCACCCGGGACGCCATCGGCCCTAAAGACAGACGAAAACCGATTCGGTCCTTCCCGTCCGTCGTGCGATCGTACGAGTTTCGATTACCCGTTTCCGAGGGGGACGGGAACGGGAACGTACACGTTCACTCGAACGACGTCCTCGGATCTGAACGCAGATGATGCGCAGAACGACGACCGATCCGATCGCGTCTTCGGCTCGGTCGTACGCAGTTTTTTTTTTTATCAGGGCGCAATGGAATAAATTTGCAAATCCCCAGATATCCAAATTGTTTGCATTATCAACCAGATTTTAGCTGCTGCACCCAAGCAGCATGTTTACGTAAACAAGATATCAATTCTTAGCAAACAATGTAAATATCTTGTGATTGCCATGAAAAGGACATCACGTTTACGTAAAATGTACGTTCCTATATTTACGTCACCAAAGTGTACGTGTATATTGCATAAACTAGACGTCAATCCATTTGACGTGAAGTACATGATATCAAGTTTATGCAAAATTAACGCCACACCATCCATATGAAACTTACTAGCTGACTATCTAGCTAGTGGGTCCGAAAAGACACGCTCAATTTTCCTAAATCTCCACATGGCACGCGCCCTTACTCAGATTCATCCATGATGGATAGAGTATAAAAACCATGCCCGCGAGGTTGTTTCCCTCTACTGGACCGAGAGATACTTGAGTCATGCAAGTACTCAACGTGCATTCTCATTCAGTAGAGGAAATAAAACTCTGAGGGTCCTTTACGTGGGATGATTGTACTCGATAGAGTACTGCTACTATCATACCTCTTGGGAACCATCTATGGAGCTATCGAGTCCATATTCAATTTCATCCGACAATCAAAGCTCATTCAAACCCTGGAATAGGGAGGAGGTACTATAATGCCCTTACGTTGAAAATTCAACGTTGACACAACGTCGCACGGCATCAACTTTTCAACGTTGAGCTGTGTTTCATTTAAACATTGCGGCAACATCATGGCAACATGTTACGTTGAAAAGTCAACCTTTTCTCAACATTGAGGCAACATTGCCATCAACTTTTTTTCAACGTCGACACAACGTTGTTGTGCCGAATGGGAAGTGACAAACCGATCGCATTTCACCATAGTACCCAGTTCTCGTTAATCACTCCCTGTCTCGCATGGTGTGTGGCTCCGTGTGAGCTCGTGGTGAATAATTCTGGAGAATGGACAGGTAAAACCCTCCAACGTTAAATAAAGGAAAAGGTGTTCAGCCAGCTCAGTTGATCCGAGCGGGTGCGTTCCATCTGTGCGTGAAACATTGCGTACAAAACGAATCCCATTAACTGAACAGAGCCACGCAAGTGGTCTTCTCATTGAAAACATGCAGGTTATAGATTCATTCGCAAAGGAATCGTATAGGACTTTTAGCGTGAGCAATTCGACGACCGTGGAAAAATTCGGACCTGCTGCCGCTATCCCTGCGTTTTCCCATAGCATTCCTTTGCAGTGCCCAATCACAGATAATGAAGGAAACGGAATATTCATTCAGAATTTCTTCAGTTGTAAGAAGACTTCAAGGTCGTCTCGTCAATAAAGATGGTGAATGAGTTTATGAGTTTTAGTGCAGCTGTATCAACCAGTCGAGGATTGCATGATGCAAGGCCTCTCGCATTTTTCAACAGCCAACCTTGTCACAGTGATCCATTCGGTCCCATCGTACATTTCCACGGAGGGAGTCGTCTGCCCGCCCAAGCTGTACAGATTTCCCTCGAACGAAATGAGACCGTGATTATTCCGCTTTTCCTTCATGGAAGGCAAGGCCCACCACCCTTCCTTCCTTGCATCGTACTTGTACACGTCCGAGATCTTAGGCAGACCGCCACTGCCGCCGCCGGCGACGTGAATTTCCCCATCGTGCACGGCGAGTCCGGGAAGATTTTCTGCTCCTGGCCACGGAGACAGCATCGTCCACTTGTTGGTCCTGGTGTCCAGGCACTCGTGATTTTTCAAATTCGAACACCCTCCGATGACGTGGAGACGAGAGTCGAAGAACACCGAAGAGGCCGCACAACGCTCGTACCTCATACTTGGCGACTCGACCCACTTCCCCGATCCCAGTTCGAACCGGCTCACAGACTTGGAGTACATATGGGACCCGAACCCTCCGAATCTTCCCCCAGCCACGAAAATGGACTTTCGCCCAACGGCCGCTGTCGGCCACTGGACGCACTCGGGCGGCGGAGGCCCGCCTTCCCACACGTTCCTCGCCAAGTCATACATTTCCATCTCTCCTCCGCCGATCACGAAGAGCTTCCTATCCACTGCTAAGAAAGCCTCTGCGAAGTCCTCATCATCCGGCCATGGATGGAGGGTGAGAACCTTCACGCACCAGTTTCTCCTATTGAGGGAGAAGACCAGGTTATCACTTCCGTCTTTCCCGACGCACCAGATCGCATCTGGATCTCGGTAGAAGCATTTGCCCCTTATCCTGGTCTTTTCCTCGGGGACGATGGACCTCAGTTCCGGCTGATGGAAATCCTTCGCTTCCATCAGAAGCTTCAGGCAATCGGGATCCCCGGAAATCACGGGATCGTGGATCACATTCCGCTGAAGGTAAAGCAAAGGCAACAGCGGAAGTCTGATGAGATTCATCAGATTTACCGTGTGGACTTTTCTCGAAGGATCGTGATCCAACCATTTTCTGACCGCTTCGTAGACGTCGATTTCTGAAGTGACTTCCAGGTCATCTCTTCCGAGAAACATCTGCAATGTCTGGACGGGCACTGAGAGAAAATCCGGGGTGAGGACGACTTCTTTAAAACTGCAGGAAATGAAGTCCGATGCCGCTTCTCTTAACGCCTCCATCTTGAGATATTCGGCGAGGAAAAGGATGCAGAAGGCATTCTCGAGTCTCAGCATCATTTTCAGTTTCTCGACGTATTCCTCACAGAGAAGGTCGATCTGGAGGAAATGAGAGTCTTTTAGGACTTGAATGGCGATGTCTTCGTCCTCGGTCCCATATGTCTCGTCGTAGATGAAGTCCCAGATCACCTGGAACCCTTCCACAGAGACTCCATCCAAGGAAACGGTCTTGTTCCGAGACTCCCTCATCTGGGTGAGAAACATCCGCTTGAAGACGGGTGATGCTGAGCCCAAAACGAAGCGACTTCCGTGAAAGGAAACATCTTGGACCTTGATGATGACGTCGCAAAGATTATTCTGTTCTCTGGAGTTTTGAGCAAGTCCTTCGGCAAGGAAACGATACTGCTCTTCTCCTTTAGCGCGCTTCCCGCCGTCACACTTCGCGCTCGTCATGATGTATGCGGAAATCGAATGGAACAGAGGCACGGCTGCAAGTGAGATGGCACTGTGTAGTTGACGCGAATCGCACGGTCTTTGCATCGACGAGTATAATGCGAGAGGGAGATATCAGATGCGATATGGTGGGGAGGGAAGGTAATATGGCATGAAAATGGATGGATGAGTATATCTTTTATCAGGAACCAAGTGTTTTACGATAAGTGTCACCTCGGTATTTAGGTTGTAAACGATTTTCCTCGTCGTTTGCCGCAATTAGGTTACCATGAAATTCATCGGAGTCCATGAAAGCAATCTGCCTCAAACTATTGCGTTCACCTTCCATGATTGCGGCTGGATATGAATCCTCCATTGAATCAAATTTCGCCGCGTTGGCACGCGATGACGAGAGCGAGGCTGGAGTATCTCGTGGTGTTTTCACAGTCTTGGCAGTGGCTTGTGAGACAGGGATTACATTTCCTTACACAGAGTGGAAGACCTTACATTGGCTAAATCCCTTTTCAGGGTTAGCTTACTACTCAACAGCTCGGCGTCCTTGTCCCCCGATTCCATCCGCTTTCCGTTCACCTCAGGTTTACCTAAAGTAAACTATGACGGACCGTATTCCGTATGCCACAGGTAAGGCGTGGACGCTCTCTGTTTACAGAGCCCCCATGAGAATAGATAAGTGCGCCCTTTTGTTTATACAGTCGATACTAAGATTCATTCTGGGCGTAATTGGCGTCCTTATGCGGCTTTCCCACCTCGCTAGCTTGCTCGTTCACTTCCGTTCTCTGCAGTCCTTCGTACCAGATGTCGATAAAATGATCCGTTCCACCAATGTCCTCAGCATGTTCTCCAGAGAAGGCGCTGCCATGTGGGCCTTCGTTACCTGCTGCTGTTCTGCTAGCGCCTCGTGGAGGAGTTTATTAAGTGGACCACAGTTACACCGGCGCTCTTGAGATATCCAGAGATGGTGCTCGTCCCTAGTTGCACACTGAGGCGTCGTGGTTTTTCAATAAATGCTCGTACTGAATCCTTTCCTTCATTCATTGCCGATATCAAAGTCATAAGTCGATGCTCGAAGTGAAACGCGGGGAATACACGAAATATTTCAATTAAACGAAGTTCATAGCACTGCTTGTTATGGGTGCGCGCACGGAATATTAACCGTAGATTGATCTACGTCCTACTCCTCTGTTCTCAGTTAAGATCTGACGAGTGATTCCCATCTCGAAGCTGCAGAAAAATATGAGAAGGTCTCCCTTCCCCCTCCCGGAGGGGAAAGGGGAGGGGGAGGAAGAGCTGAAAGACTGGATTTCCACTGGCGATTCTTATCTGCCCGTGTGCCTTGTCCTGCGTCACGCCTCTGACGGTGTACGGAGAACGAAAAATTATGCTGCAGAGGAATTTGCAAATTATACCTGATGCGGGAGCTCAGCTTAAGCAATAGCAATGCAGCTGCTCTATTCTCAAAACGTAAACGTGTATTTTTGAAATTTCTGAAGGGATAACTATGAAAATTGTGCTTCGTGGATGATGAAGGACCATGTTGAGGAAAATTTTCATGAATTGATTCCCAAAGATATTCCGTGAATTTCATTAATTTTTCTTCCCCCACGTCTATCCCAAGGGTCTCTGGAAAAGCATGAATCTTTCTCGAAATTCGAAGATCCAAGCTCACTATTCACAAAATTCGGACGAAATTTTTTCTCTCTCCCAGTAGAAGTAGTTGAAATGTAAAAACTCCGGCCGTTCGTAAATGCAGAGGCATCTTTTGGTACGTTCGAAATTGGCATCTGCATCCAGGCTAACTATATCTAGTTGGCCAGGCCAACTAGATATAGCTGGCCAGGCCAACTAGATATATTTGGCCTATATCTAGACCTACTAGCAGCCTGCGGCCGCTACGCTGGCCGTCTAATAGGTGGAAATTTGAATCGTCTATTGTGAGCATAACGTCTCCTTGACAATCCTCTGTTCATCGCATTACCCATTCGGAAATGAACCGCTTTTTTACATTTATACACATATAGCTTACAGTACACAGGAAGATTCTGTTCCTAAACACCATCATCATGATATTCGAGCTCACTGCCACGTTCGCCATCATGAACGCCTCGGTTTAGCGCGTTTTCATGAGACTCAATACGTCTTTGCTGATTTCGTCTTCCTAGCACATTCAATTCTCTTGCATCCCCTATTAGCGCATGGGCTATTAGAGTTAGCGTATGGTACAGACACCAATGAGTCTGAAACAGTACGGACCATTTCCAAGAAATTGTTCGACGGCACAGAGGGAAGTTAGTGCACGTGCGGCACAATGCTAACGACTGATTCCTGAAAATGCCTCGCCGCCATATTAGCACAAGTGAGCAACGCTTTCTGAGCCTTAGGGTAATATGTGAGTTGCAGCAGGAGTATTTTTCCGTTGTACCAGCAATATGAAACAAATGCCCCCTTCCTACATCAAAATGTATTAATACATCCCGACAGTGCTCGCTACGGCAAACGACTNTCGCTAGCTTGCTCGTTCACTTCCGTTCTCTGCAGTCCTTCGTACCAGATGTCGATAAAATGATCCGTTCCACCAATGTCCTCAGCATGTTCTCCAGAGAAGGCGCTGCCATGTGGGCCTTCGTTACCTGCTGCTGTTCTGCTAGCGCCTCGTGGAGGAGTTTATTAAGTGGACCACAGTTACACCGGCGCTCTTGAGATATCCAGAGATGGTGCTCGTCCCTAGTTGCACACTGAGGCGTCGTGGTTTTTCAATAAATGCTCGTACTGAATCCTTTCCTTCATTCATTGCCGATATCAAAGTCATAAGTCGATGCTCGAAGTGAAACGCGGGGAATACACGAAATATTTCAATTAAACGAAGTTCAATCGTGACGAACAATACCCACGCGCGTGCCTTATAATTGGCATCTAACTAGATGCAGGATGAGGAGACAAGAGTCAATTCTAGACTGCTCACTAAGGGTAGAGCTTCGACGTCTTTTTATACTCTTCCTCTCCCCTCCCCCTCCCGGAGGGGAAAGGGGAGGGGGAGGAAGAGCTGAAAGACTGGATTTCCACCGGCGATTCTTATCTGCCCGTGTGCCTTGTCCTGCGTCACGCCTCTGACGGTGTACGGAGAACGAAAAATTATACTGCAGAGGAATTTGCAAATTATACCTGATGCGGGAGCTCAGCTTAAGCAATAGCAATGCAGCTGCTCTATTCTCAAAACGTAAACTTGCATTTTTGAAATTTCTGAAGGGATAACTATGAAAAATGTGCTTCGTGGATGATGTAGGACCATGTTGAGGAAAATTTTCATGAATTGATTCCCAAAGATATTCCGTGAATTTCATTAATTTTTCTTCCCCCACGTCTATCCCACGGGTCTCTGGAAAAGCATGAATCTTTCCCTAGGATTTCTCGAAATTCGAAGATCCAAGCTCACTATTCACAAAATTCGGACGGAATTTTTTCTCTCTCCCAGTAGAAGTAGTTGAAATGTAAAAACTCCGGCCGTTCGTAAATGCAGAGGCATCTTTTGGTACGTCCGAAATTGGCATCTGCATCCAGGCTAACTATATCTAGTTGGCCAGGCCAACTAGATATATTTGACCTGGCCAACTAGATATAATTGGCCTATATCTAGACCTACTAGCGGCCTGCGGCCGCTACCGACCGGCAGATTATCCACCTTTAAACTTAGCAGATAACACTCGTATTGCAGAGGAACTGTTAGGACTGTTCATCGCATTACCCATTCGGAAATGAACCGCTTTTTTACATTTATACACATATAGCTTACAGTACACAGGGAGATTCTGTTCCTCAACACCATCATGATATTCGAGCTCACTGCCACGTTCGCCATCATGAACGCCTCGGTTTAGCGCGTTTTCATGAGACTCAATGCGTCTTTGCTGATTTCGTCTTCCTAGCACATTCAATTCTCTTGCATCCCCTATTAGCGCATGGGCTATTAGAGTTAGCGTATGGTACAGACACCAATGAGTCTGAAACAGTACGGACCATTTCCAAGAAATTGTTCGACGGCACAGAGGGAAGTTAGTGCACGTGCGGCACAATGCTAACGACTGATTCCTGAAAATGCCTCGCCGCCATATTAGCACAAGTGAGCAACGCTTTCTGAGCCTTAGGGTAATATGTGAGTTGCAGCAGGAGTATTTTTCCGTTGTACCAGCAATATGAAACAAATGCCCCCTTCCTACATCAAAATGTATTAATACATCCCCACAGTGCTCGCTACGGCAAACGACTGTAGTGATTGAGATGACATGGAGAGGCATAACGTTCCGAGTTCCGTGGTGTAATGGCAGCACAACCGACCGGTAAGCAGGTCTGGGTTCAATTCCCGGCCGCCCCTGCTTTCCCGCCTTCGACACCTGAGTGCTGCGTTCCTTTGCATCAAGTTGATTAGCAGGCTGCACGGCTCTCCTATTCCTGAGCTCAGCATTCGCTGCATCTTGTTTTTCAACGGTCTGAATGGCCCTACGCTCCCTGCGCACAGCTGCATGCTGTTCATCACTCATTCGCCGCGGTGGCTAGCACCTCTTAAAGCACCTATTTCGGCACTTCGCGAAGTGGCAAAGGTTGCTTCCACGCCAGCACCAATAGTTTTTGTCTGCAGCGATTGCCTTATTGCCGTCCTGTGGGACCTCCTTCATTTTTCTTCGCGTTCAACCTCAACTCGCAAAAATCTCCATTTTTATGAAAGGAGCGACAGATGAAACAAGTAACTTGCGCTATTATATTAACTTCATGAAACATGAGAACTAAAAAAAAAGTAGCCATGGCATGGAACGGAAATGGAAAATTTTTGCGTGGAAGTGATGGCGCTAACCGTCACGCCTGACCTAATGAAAACAAATAAATACAGAAATAATACTGCAACAACGAATGTATTCAAATGAAGAACTTGCAGTCAATCAGTGAAAACGTGACACACATTCAGTCAGCAGCACCCATTGATTAATATAGCTAAGTATGAAGCCTATGGAAATGGTAAGATGAGCCATAGCCCATTAGACCTGGCGCTTTGACCGGTGGATGACGGTCTCGTAGGCCTCGCTCGTTGAGGTGGAAACCACCACCACAACTTTCGGGCTTTTCGGGTTAGAGCCGAACGATTGGTACGCGATTATTGAGAGTTAAACTTTCTTCATTGATGTTTCTCTAACCCCTTTCCATTGGAAGCGATCACATTAGAGACCTAAACCAGCACTCTGTTGTGTACAGACATGCCTCAAGCGCCGCAGACGTGTTTTCAAATGTGAACGCCGTTAAATGAACCACAATAAAGGAACTCAAATTACAAAGATACCATCAACAAAAATGTGAAAGTTTTTACTTGACAGAGAGTTACCTCTTCTTTCGAATGGTGTAAACCTAGCATTACGTAGTAATTAATTTTCAAAAGATAGAAAGAATCTTGACACACCGTCATAATAGCCATCTGCTGAGTGAGCCTTTTAAAAGTAGATTAATAGGGTGCCAACTGACCATGGCTACGGACATGGACTAAAGTCTAGGACATATGGCCTTGTAGGTCAGCACCACCACCACCGCCACAACTATTGACCTTTTCGAATTGAAGTATCAGAAAAAGACTAGTGGTCTGCGGCCGCTACGCAGGCCGTCTAATAGGTGGAAATTTGAATAGTCTATTGAGCATAATGTCTCCTTGACAATCCTTTGTTTATCGCATTACCCATTCGGAACTTAACTGCATCATTACATTTTCTGGGATATTCTGTTCCTAAACACCATCATCACCATATTCCAGCTGATTGCCACAATCGTTCATTGTTAACGGTTTAGCACGTTTTCATGAGACTCAATACGACTTTCCTAATTATGGCTTCCTAGCACATTCAATTATCTTACATCCCCTATTAGCCCATGGGCTATTAGCGTTAGCGTACGGTACAGACACCAATGATTCTGAAACAGTACGGACCATTTCAAAGAACTTGCACGATGGCACAGACGGAAGTTAGTGCACGTGCGGCACGATGGCACAGACGGAAGTTAGTGCACGTGCGGCACGATGGCACAGACGGAAGTTAGTGCACGTGCGGCACAATGCTAACGACTAATTCCTGAAAATGCCTCGCCGCCATATTAGCACCAATGAGCAACACTTTCTGAACCTTACGGTAATATGTGAGTTGCAGCAGGAGCATTTTTCCGTTGTGCCAGCAATGTGAAACAAATGCCCCCTTCCTACATTAAAATGTACATCCCGACAGTGCTCGCGACGGCAAACGACTGTAGTGATTGAGATGACATGGAGAGGCATAACAATCCGAGTTCCGTGGTGTAATGGTAGCACAACCGACCGGCAAGCAGATCTGGGTTCAATTCCCGGCCGCCCCTGCTTTCCCGCCTTCGACACCTGAGTGCTGCGTTCCTTTGCATCAAGTTGCTCAGCAGACTGCACGGCTCTACTATTCTTGAGCTCAGCATTCGCTGCATCTTGTTTTTCAACGGTCTGAATGGCCCAACGCTCCCTGCGCACTGTTCATCACTCATTCGACACGGTGGCTAGCACATCTTAAAGCACCTATTTAGGCACTTCGCGAAGTGGCAAAGGTTGCTTCCACGCCAGCACCAATAGTTTTTGTCTGCAGCGATTACCTTATTGCCGTCCTGTGGGACCTCCTTCAACATTTTTCTTCGCGTTCAACCTCACCTCGCAAAAATGTACATCATTATGATGAATGGAGCGACCCGTTTGCGCGACAGATGAAACAAGTAACTTGCGCTATTATATTAACTTTATGAAACGTGAGAGCTAAAAAAAAAAAGCAGCCATGGCATGGAACGGAAATGGAAAATTATTGCATGGAAGTGATGGCGCTAACCGTCACGCCTGACCTAACGAAAAAACAATAAATACAGAAATAAAACTTCAACAACGAATGTATTCAAATGAAGAACTTGCAGTCGATTAGTGAAATCGTGACACACATTCAGTCAGTAGCACCCATTAATTAATATAGCTAAATATGAAGCCTATTCAAATGGTAAGATGGGCCATAGCCAATGGCTCAGACTGACAGCCCAATAGACCTGGCGCTTTGAGCGGTGGACGACCAAGCCTACGGCCTAAAATGACGGTCTTGTAGGCCACGCTCGTTGAGGTGAAAACCACAACTACAACTTTCGGGCTTTTCGGATTAAAGCCGAACGATTGGTAGACGATTACTGATAGTTAAACTGTCTTCATTGATGTTTCTCTAACCCCTTTCCATTGGAAGCGATCACATTAGAGACCTAAACCAGCACTCTGTTGTGTACAGACATGCCGCAGACGTGTTTTCAAATGTGAACGGCGTTAAATGAATCCTGATAAAGGAACTCAAATTACATCTCAGGAAAAAAGATACCATCAACAAAAATATGGAAATTTTTTCTTGAGAGTTACCTCTTCTTTCGAATGGAGTAAACCTAGCATTATTCAGTAATTAAATTTCAAAAGATAGCTATTATGACGGTGTGTCAAGATTCCTCCTGTTTGCTGAGTGAGCCTTTTACTAGTAAAAGTAGATTAATAGTGTGCCAACTGGCTATGGCTACGGCCATGGACGAAAATCTAGGCCCTAGCCTATGGCCTGGAAAGGCATAGCCTTGTAGGTCAGCACCACCACCACCGCCACAACTATTGACCTTTTCGAATTGAAGTATCAGAAAAAGACTAGTGGTCTGCGGCCGCTACGCAGGCCGTCTAATAGGTGGAAATTTGAATAGTCTA
>CAJPEV010005698.1:0-13645 GCA_905338385.1 Darwinula stevensoni
TCCTAACCCCGTACGTTAGAATATTGAAGAACGTACTTTGATTTTGACAAAGGGACGCCCTTTTGACTGCCGGACGCATAGATATGAGAAAAGAGCGCAGCGTTTTGCGGATCGTACGTTAAGTTTTAAAAAAGGTCCATTGAGATATGAAATAGGGCTTTAACAATTGGAAAAGAAACTGTAATGCGAAGAATGCAACGTTGAAAATAGGGTCAGGTTATGGAGGCGGGTTGAAAAGAGATGGATTGTGAAGAAGGCGGCGAGCAGGAAAACATTTTTTAAAGGAAATAGTGAGTCAGAGGTTTGCTGGCGACTCGTAACTTCCGTACCCGAGAAAAGAAATCTAGACCAAAGGGATAACGGGATTAGAGAGGGAAAGAAATACCATGCATTGTACGGAATGCTTGTCATTTCACACACAATTGGGAAAAATCCCACTACTCAGCAGTCGATTCACCTAGAAATTCAATTTGGGTGTCATTTGAATCGTGGGTCATGCCACCACAAGATAGTCTCAGAGGAAAGCAGTTCGTGGTTGTTGGCGAAGAAAAGGCATCCAGGAGAAACGCGGTCGATCGTTGCATGATACTTCTGCATGGTCTCAGCCATTAATTCTTGGTCAGAGGGAATCAATAAATTCGCGCATGATTCGGCAGAGCTATTTTTTGTAGTCATCTCGAAGGATCTGTGAAGAAAACTCGAAAGGTATTATCCTTTTTCTGAAGATTTCTGGCCAAGGGGTGGAACTAATTCTGCATCCCGATGAGGTCTATTTCCGTATCATCGATTACATTGTTCCGTATTTTCAAAAAATCTGGAAATGTACTGATACCTCCTTTTTTGGGATATATTGAAGGCAATAAATATTGAACTAGCCGACCCGTGGAAGACTTCCACGAACTCTTCGGCAAGAAATCCCGAGTTCATTGGGCGGACTGAATAGCTATAAATAGCTGCGGGTCTTTCCAATTCTTTAGGTTTCCCCACGTACAACCCTTGGAATCCCATGTCATCCCGCTGAAGGGAGGATGATTTCCTCGCCGGGGTGAGATCTTCACCAATCTATAAGAACCAAGGTGACATAATGAACTGTGGAAACTACAGAGGTATAAAACTGACGAGCCACTATTGTGAGCCTAAATGGAGATGGATGGATTGTGTGAAGAAGGACATGAAAGTTATTGGTGCTGAGTAGGAGGATGCCCAGGACAGAGACAGATGGAGGAGATTGATGTCTGCTGCAGCGACCCCACACGAAAGTGGGAACAGCTAGTAGAAGAAGAAGAAGGTGAGATCTTCACCCTAATATTTATCGTCACTTTTTCCTCACAAATCACTATCAACCACAACCCTGTCCGCTTCGTCCGTAAAGACCATCTCCATTAGTGTGGGAGCCTATGGCTGAAACCTACGGATATTGATACTGGATGGTAACGCGAATGTCTTCCACGAACTGTTTCTCGGGAATCCCCGAGCTCAGTCAGCAGCCGTAAAACTCAGCAGCCCTCTTTAAGATATAAAGCAGCAACACCCCCATCCCGTTTTCAAGAATGATGCGTGGGGGGGGGTCAAACCGCCGGTCAACTACTTGATTTCTTCACGCCTGCAAAGTCCTCTTCAACAGTTGGTTTTGAAAAAGCGTAGGCTATTTCAACCCGTTAGCAATTGAAACTTTGGTGCTAGATGTGCGAATGTGGGCTCAGCCACTCCTGAAGGGTTCCATCCAGCTACCATCTCAGTCAAGCTTGACATTTCTGGCCTAGGCTAAGCGTGTAACATTGGGTTGCCAAAATGAATTATGAGGCCTGGGGTAATATTCACATAAAGGCCCTCTTTCCACTCTTCCTCCTCCTTGCCGCTTAAAACACTCACTGAGCATGTGTGAACTCTTCATTGCGAACGAACTCTACGCTAATAATAAACAGTAGTACATACTTCATACGGTGTGGCCGGTTCTCCCCCAGGCAAGGGACTCGGGGCAAATAGCCCATTTTGTTCCCCCCCCCCCCCCCCCTCTCTCTACGGTCCTGAGCATATTCGGGTAAACAGGGGTTCAGTCAGCACTTGAACACTAAGCGGCAAACGCTCTCTCCCTCGCTCTCCTGTGCTCGAGAACGAATCCGACAGTCACGAAGACTCGAAAGAAACTACTCGTCGTCGAGAGAGACGGAGACCCCAACCCGTGGAAGACATCCATGAAGTCTGGGTCGACATAGGCTAAACGTGTAGGACTTTTGAAAACGCACGAGTTCAGTCATCGGCCTCATCAACGCTCTGCGCAGCAGCCACTCTGACATTCTACGTCATGCGCATCCACCTACGTCTAATTCACGGTGGTGTTCACACCTTTGATTCGGACTTTTATCGAGCAGCACTTTTATCCTGTATCGATCTCGACGATGTGTATTGTCGGTGCAGTCCTTCTCCACCACTTTTTATGTAGGCCTATGAGTGAAATTTAATGCTAGAGATACAGATTGATTAAAACGATGGGTCGGTGGTGTAAGGGAAAAGTAATTGTCGCCAATTAGGAAACCCTAGAATCGGTGAACCTCCTCCAGCTAATGGACCGTGCAGGAGCGGTGCATGCAGGACGGACTTAAGCTGTGGAAGCTTACTCTTACTTCTGTTGCGGCAGCCACTGTCCTCTTCCTTAATGATCATTCCCTGGTGTGGAGATGTCGAAAAGGGTTTTACTACACTGCAAGTTGTTTGGTAGGATCGTGCCCCTGACGAGACTCCTACAGATTGCCAGTCCATTATGCTTTCTTAGCTATCCTTCGCTTTTTTGGTATTCTCTTCTATTTTCTCTCAATAGTCTGGACTCGTACTGGCTGTTGGTTTGGCTTGATCGGCGTGATTTTCTCACAAATATAATTAGCCTAGGTGTCTGTCATTGTCGGCTATCGCTCCCAGCACCTCCTTTGGGCAAACAAACTCGCTAAGAAGCGTCGTAAAAGAATAATAATAATGCATTTAAAGATCCTTCGATTTCCATGACTACAAATTAAATAAAGCTCCTTGAATCATTAGTATTTGTTATCGTGAATTTAAGCCACTCCTGCTTGTGTGAAGTGATTTTCAATCTGATGTTAGAAACATTAGGAACTGTTAGGAACAGAGATTCTTCATAGCCCCCATAGCCAGTCTCAGAGCGAAATTGTGCTTCTGAGTTTACTCGCTCTCCCACCTAAACAAATAACTTCTAGTATGGTGCTAAAAAAATTGATAAATTTTTGCAATAAAAATATATGGCCCGGTGATGCGTACGACAAATAGTAGATTTTCTGTGAATTCGTTTATCCTATCTAAAAATCCGTCTCCTTGAAACAAACGGTTTTTTAAAACGTCCCCACAAATTTAGTGCCCCCTCGTACATCTCCAAAGGGAAAATATTCTTTAAATTAGCATATCACTAACCGTGTTCATACTCATTTTCAGCTATTCATGTATTTCTCTTTGAAATAAAAACCCCTGTAAAACTCTAACATGGAAAAATGTGCCCCCATGGCATGCCTCTGAAAATTGAATTTTTCCTGGAAATCAGCACGTGAATAGGCACTTTCACGTTCATTTTCAACTTTCTACATCTTCGCTTTGGCTGAAGTGAAACATTATTTTAAAACGTCACCCTGCATCATTACGCCCTGAAGGCATATACCTGAATATACCTGCGCTCCATTGTCCAGGTTAGTGATTCATTCTTCTACATAATTTCAAAGTGGTCTTTAAAATTTGTGTCTGTCAAAGTGGATGCCAAGAGAGAACGAACCGATATTTTCATTGAAATAGTTACTCCGATTCTTCGAAGTTTCAACTTTCTCTAGAACTCTCTTTAATTAGATCAGAAAGGATTCCGAAAAATGCGTCTTTTCCACAAAATTAACTGAGGGGTTTTCCATAAGAATTACCATTTTTACTGAAATCAGCACTTGGAGAACTACGCGCTTACCAAGGTCTAGCCGTATTCGTTTGCTCTTTTTCCTGGCACAAAATAATCTTTCAAAAAGCCTACGCAGCCAATAACTCTGCCCTTTGGGCATGTATCGCAAACGTTTATTTTTTATCATCTCCTCAGTAGCATGCCAGATTTCAGTTTTCTATTTCTTCCCAATGCAGTAGGACGAACAAATATTTTTTGAAAAGGTGACCCTCATTTCTGCAGGGCATGCGCCTGAAACCTGGTATTTTTCCTTGACTCACAGTTTCAGTAGGCACGTTCTCATAGCAAAAAATTGAATAAAATTCCTTGTATCATCAGGATTTTTTATCGTGAGTTTAAGCTATTCCTGCTTATACGAAGTGATTTTCAATCTGATGTGAGGAATTTGAATCAAGCAGAGATTCTTTATAACCCCAGAATTGTAACCTTAGAGTTTATCCTTAATACAGCGGTTTCTATAGCAAGACTGTAAGTACCACCTTTCTCTGTACGAAAGTGAACGAGTTTACTCATGATTCCCCCTAAACTAATAATCTCGAGTATGGCGATAAAAAAAAATCCGAGAACATTTAGCAACCAAAAAATATGCCCTGGGGGGGGGGTGGACGACAATGTGATGAATTCCATTGAATTCGCTTATACCAGGAATATATAAAAATCCGTTTCGCTAAAACAGGAATTATTTGAAAACCTTCCCCACTAAAATAGTGCCCGCATGGGATACATCTCCAGAGTGAAAATTTCAATTGAATTAGCAAATCACGAACTGCATATATACTCATTTTCAGCTATTCATATCTTTCTCTTTGACTGAAAGGACGAAACAATATTAAACTTATCCATGAAAAATGTGTTCCCAGGGCATACATCTGAAAATATAAGTTTTATTTAGTGATTAATTCATTTTTTTTTTTTAAAGTGGCAGAAACGTGTAAAAAGTCTGTCGATATGTGTGGCGAGAGAGAATAAACATATAATTCCATCAAAATAAGTAGACCAATTATTTATTTTTCCCTTGACTTCAAATCTCTTCATAATCTGTCTAAGGGGTCTTATTTGAACAAGAATTAAACAATAATAATTTTCGCACCATCAGGTGCCGTGTCAAAAAAAAACTAGACATAACATGCTCATCCAAGCGCGGGGGAAAGCCGTGCACCTCCCAAAATAAGACAAGTATATTGTTAATTGACTCTGCTTCGAATCTTATTATTTGATTATTATTATAATTATTATTTTCACTCTATAAATGGACTGAAATGAAATTCCTTTTCCCACGGGTGTCTTGATAATTATCTTTTTCCCTAGGGGTAAACCATATGATAGAAGCAATGGCAGTTAATCCAGGTGATTTGGAATTCCTCTAGGGAGAGGTGACATAATGGAGGTTTTCGAGAGAATTCCGTTAAACCAGCGGGTTTAGCGGAATCCTGCCTCTCCCGATGGAGATTGGGAATCCTCCGAATTCCACAAAACCCTACGACATATATATAGTTAGTCTAGCAAATTTGTTTGCCCAAAGGGCTAACAAACTCGCTATGATCGTGCCTTTGGCGCTCTATTGTCCAGGTTAGTGATTCATTTATTCATTTACAAAGTGGCAAAAACATTAAAAGTATGTGCCTGTTGAAACTTGTGCTGAGTGAGAACAAAACAATATTTTCATCGAATAACAACTCAGATTATTTATAGTGTGCCTAAATTCAAATCTCTTTATAATCTTCCCTGAGGGGGTTATATTTGAAAAGGTGGATACACACTCACCAATCAAACAGGTACTTTCCCCCAAGTTTCAACTTTCTTTAGTTTTCTTTTTCATTGGATGAGAAAAGATTCCTGGAAATGCAGCTTTTGCAATAAAAAAGAAATGGGCCCCCCGCGATTTTACATACAAATGAACATCGCAACTGAAACCAATACTAGGAGAATTAAGTGCCAACCAAGTTTTAAATTCATTCCTTTGTTCTTTTTGCTGGTGTAAAAATATATTTGGAAATGCATCCGCAGCCGAAAACTGTGACTTCAAGAATTCACCTCAAAAATGGAAAATTTTCTCAACTCATTATCATCTCAGTTATCGGTGTGCCAAGTTTCACCTTTCTATTTCTGCCCAATTCATTAAGACAAAAAAAATTATTTTGAAAACTTCACCAAACGAACAAAACTGAACTTCGAGTTTTTGAGGAGATGAACGACTCTTTGGTCGAGCAATGGACTGGACTTTCCAAGTCTCAGTACAAATTGCGCTCCTCCAGTGTTTCTTCCCTTGAAATACAAAAGAAGAAATACCGAAATACGGAGCTGGCGCTATTCTTTGCAAAGCTGAGAACCGGGAAAGCTGATGAGAGGCTGGCAACTCCCTTCAACATCCCCCGTATTTCAGCTAAGCGTTTAATGCGGAAAGCTGGCCTTGCCTGGAGCAGGACTTCGTTCTACATCACTTGGGGTTCAAACAGCTTATCAGTGGAGACCTGAAAAGCCACATGAACACTGTTGCATGGGGTCTCTTCTGTGAGGATGATGTAGGCAAGGTATTCATAATCTGGGATGGTCCAGAAAAGCTTTACCTACGCTTTCCAGAGGAAGTCTTATAGCAAACACAACCATCGCCCTATTGAAAATATTTTTCCCCGCAAAAATTTTTCAAGTGTCTGAACAGAAAATAGTCACTAGGAGCCAGATCCGGGCTGTATGGAGGATAATTAAGCTCCTGAAAGCCACACTCCCTCACTGCTGCCTGAACTTTCCATGATTTGTGGACGGGCGCGTTGTCATGGAGAAGAAGGACCCCCCTTGACAACTTTCCTCTGCGTTTTTCCTTGATGGCATCATGTAAATTTTTCATGGTGGTAGCATAGGAATCGCCAGTGATTGTACACTTGTCTGGCATGAACTCAAGCAGCAGTAGTCCCTCGCTGTCCCAAAACACAGTGGCCATAATCTTTCCTGCAGATTTATTTCCTCGATGGCATCGTGTAAATTTTTCATGGTGATAGCATAGGAATCGCCAGTGATCGTACACTCGTCTGGCATGAACTCAAGCAGCAGTAGTCCCTCGCCGTCCCAAAACACAGTGGCCATAATCTTTCCTGCAGATTTCTCAACACGAAATTTGCGAGGCGTTGGCGATCCCTTGTGCTTCCACTGCATGGACTCCTGCTTGGTTTCGGGATCCCAGTGATGAACCCAAGTTTCATCACCAGTTACTATTCTGGGAAAAAAAAGTTTCCCCGATTTGTTTAGAAAACTCCAAGTTTTCCTTGCAGATGTCAGATCTGTTCTTCTTCTGAGCTGGAGTCAGCATTCTTGGGACCCATCGAGAACTGACTTTGGACATGTGTAATTTTTCATGAATAATGTGAATCACTGTGCCCTCTGAAATCCCCAGTTCATGAGCTAAAACAGAGANTAATGTGAATCACTGTGTCCTCTGAAATCCCCAGTTCATGAGCTAAAACAGAGACTTTGGTGCGACGATCCTCCAGTATCGCACTCTCCAATTTGTCACACATTTCCTGATCAGAAGCCTCCACATGGCGCCCCGACCTTAGGTCATCTTCAATTGACTCTCTTCCCCACTTAAACTGCTTCCTCCAAAATTTAACTTGGTAATAAGAAGGCGAAGAAACGCCATAAACGTTAGACATGCGTTCGTGAATCTCCTTAGGTTATTTCCCTTCTTTGGTGAGGAATTTGATCAATGAACGATGTTCAGCTTTCGTCAAATCCATGACACAGACACAGGAAAATAAATTTAATGCGCTACCACTTTGAACGGACTTGAGCCACTGAGCTGGTATTGTGGTGGGGCAATCACGAGACCTGTGAGGACATGTCACAGCAGGCACAGGCCTGTTGCTCATCCATTTCATATTTAGGTATATAACTTATTGAGTGGCCCTCGTACAACGGATTCTATAGAAGTTACATCATAGTGACTAATATATCTGCATCATTTGTCCAATTTTGGTCATTTTCCTTAGTTGGCAATATAAAACGTTAAGGTTTTCGCCGATTCCGGCGTTTGCTTTTTTTAAATGGAACGAAGCATCGATTCGGAACGGAAACTTTCGCTTATTTTGGAACGGAGAAAACTACACCATCGTACCGGATTTTAACTGTTCACGATGCCAGATAATGTTTAAAAATCTTTTCCCACGCTGCTCGAAGCACTAGGGAATTTCATTGTATGCCTCGCGCCTAGAATCCTCCAACAAAATTGCATCCAGCCGAACAGTTTTATTCCTGCAGCTCCATTCATTGCAGGTCTGCGACGGGGCATTCTTGACGTTTCTGTTAAGCCTGCTCTGGGAGTAGACGCTGGTTAAGCTGCTATCACTCAGCGGGAGTGTAAGAAGTTACACAGAGCCGGAGTCTTGCGAGCTTAGCGTACCTGTAAGACGTTTCGAATTCGCGTCCCCTAGCAGCGACGTGTATTTGTTGCATTCGCATAGGGTCGACTTGCGACTGAAGAGTCGCCCATGTCGTTCCAAGCGAACGACTCAAAGTAATTTTTTGAGAACGGAAAATGCGCGCAGTTTGCAGTATATGGACAATTAGACATGTACTTACACCATCCTTTCCAACGATGAGGAGCACATACATTAGATTTAATTCAGCCTGAGTTTCTGGTGCCTTACGAGATGCGAAATATCCCACACTCAGCGAACTATCCTAGTAAATTCTTATTACATAACAGTATGAAGTGATGTGAACTTTCTTTCATCGATGTCACACTCGTGTGCACAAATTAAGAATCGCACTTTCCACTTTGAGCCTAAATAAGCAACATCTTAAGTCCACAATACGTCCACTGAAGATGTAGTTTTCTTGAGTGCGCGAAGGCCTAATTTCAGTGGCCGACCAATTGTGCCGGGTGCTTGGACGTATTACCCGACATTGGAGACGGTTACGATATGTTCCACGAGAAATCGTGGTATTTGGCTACGTGAGCGCTACCCCCTCCATACAACCCCGACTCCCCTTAGGCTGAAGTCACAGGGAAGCGACAGAGGCTATAAGGTGGCGTCAAACGTTCAGGTATCTACCACGGAAGAGGACGTACTTACTCTCGTTTACGTAGTGGGGCTTGGAGGCTACGTTGCCGAACTTGCTATGCCAAGACGGCTCCGACGAACGCGACTGCCCCGAGTGTACGGATGCTTCTCACTCGTTCTCCTTTCGGAGTGGAATGGACATCACTTTGTGTGTGAAGTGTATGCATCGGCATTTAAATACCTCGTCCGTTCTCTGCAGACTGCAAGGCCGTCGGACTTCTCTCCTGCGTGACGGAAGGCGGCTGCCTAACGGAAGACAAATGGTGCAACATGATTATCGACTGCCCCGATATGTCCGATGAGACTCATTGTAAAGGTCAGAATAAGCATGTGTGCCTTTCAACATTGGTCCTGAGCAATCAACTCAATGCAGATTCCATCGAATTAGGAACATAGCACAATCAACAATTTGAAATGTTTTTCTGTTCTCTGAGTCACACTGAATCCATCCATTGTTCTTCCTCTATTTGCAGTCGAACTCTATAAGAAGCATGACGAAGTGTGTAACTGCGAACAAGTTTGCGTCCACCGCCCCAAAGATACCGATTACTGCTACGAAAAGAATTGTAAGTCTCAACGATTTCAGTTACGAACGCAACGGTCACTTTGCATCCGAGCATGAGAGCAGCGTGTTTTCGTGCCAGACGGCACCGGCGACTTTGGCCGAACGATAGCCGAATCGAGGACGAAGGACATGAGCGACCTGTTGCAGATTTACACACCGGATCAAGACGAGGTGAAAAAGTACGGAATTAGAGCCAGAGATTTCATAACCAGCTGCAGTTTCGACAATCGAGATTGCTCCTACAAGTACGTTCCATTTCACTTGTACGAAACGAAAGGGAGAAGGTCCATTTAGCAGAAGATAACCACCCTGTACTGGTGCTCCGCCCGTCATTCTTTCCAGGGATTTCTATGAATGGCGAAGCGACGACTATGGAAATTGCTTCACCTTCAACAGTCCATTCTTGGAGAAGTACGTAGAAGACTCGGAAGGAAACTACGTGAAGCAAAACGTGATTCCACGCTACACGACGAAATTCGGCTTTCAGGTCGAATCTCTGAATCTAATATTTATAGACGATCGTGACTCTATTGACTGGCGCTAATTCTAACCATGTTCTAGAAGAGTTAAAAATCTTGAACTTGGTATACATATACTTCTTGAGATGCAGAGTTCAGGAAAAATGGCTGAAACCTGCATGTACGGGACCCTCATTTTTACAACCGTTAGACCGTTAGTCTTCCAGGCCAAGGTGAAGGATCGGTAAGGATACGAAAGAAAACCGCAAAAAAAGGGAAGGTGTAGGGAAATGTTATTCCACCTCCATAGCATTATTTTTACTAAAGTAAAACGGAGAGAGATGGAAAGCTGATACTTGGCATAAACGTGCCTACCGAGACTATGTGTACAAAAAAAATGAAAAAATTTTTATCCATACCCTGTGGCATATTTTTGTGAGCCGACGTTTTCAAGAATTATTTTTGTCCTGCATTATTGAGGTAGTGTGGAAAAATGAAACTTGGTACATAACTACCTTTTGGGATGCTCCAGAAAATTCAGATTTTGGAGGTGAATGTCCTTTGGGCACAAATTTCAAAGGGAGATGTTTTTAACTGATTTTTTTTTGCATCAGTTAGACTGATGAACATGGAAAGCTGAAACTTTCCATGAATGTGACTACTGAGACAAGGAGTTAAATAAAAATGTTAAGTCTCGATTCATCACTTGGCGGAATTCTTTCGAGGTGCGATGGTTTGGAAAAAAAAATTATTGTGGCGAATTGACGGAAATGGAATGGTGAAACTTGGCACACGTATGTGACATAATATAACGGAGCTGAGGGAGTATTCAGTTTTCATGGTGCATCCCCTCCGGGCATAGCTTCCGGGTGGGTCGGCTTTTCCAAACATGTTTTTTCACCAGCGAGAAAACGCGGAGACGTATAGCAAATTTTATTTTTTCTTTAAATCAAAATCACGTCAGTGATCCGTGCGCCAGCTACTTTTCTGTCTGCCCGGTGAACTCCATACACTCTAAATTTCAATATGATACGTTTGCACTTTTCGCCGGTGAAAAAACATGCTTGGAAAACCCGACCCACCAAAAACCCAAGCCCGGAGCGGATGCCCCATGAAAGCTGAATACTTTCTCAACTCAGTAATATCACGTCACTTATATGTGTGCCAAGTTTCACTTTTCCATATTTGTCCAATTCGCCACAACAGTTCTTTTTCAAAACATCGCCCTTTGAAAAAATTCCCACTGAGGATGTATCGAGAAGATTTTTTAAATATTTATCTCCTTGTCTCACTTCATGCAAAGTTTCAGCTTTCCATGTTCATCTGTTTAACTGATGCAAAAAAATAGTTGAAAACGTCTCCCTTTGAAATTTCTGCCCCCAGGACATTTACTTCTAAAGTCTGAAGTTTTCTGTAGCATCCCAATAGCTAGTTCTGCACCAAGTTTCATCGTTCTACACTAGCTCAATCCGCCAAGACAAAAAAAGAAATACTTGAAAACGCCGGACCCAAAAATATCCCCTCAGGCATGAAACTAAAATGTTGCATTATTCCTGAACTCATCGTCTCGGTAAACATCTCCATGACAGGTTTCAGCGTTCCACATCTCTCCGTTTTACTAAAGCAAAAATAATGTTATGGAGGGGGAACGAGCACCGGGACACGGAAGGCAAAAAAGGCCAAAGTAAAGGCAAGGTATGACCGGGAATTGAACCGTGACCTCCTGATTGCTAGTCAGATATGCTACTACTACACCACACAGCACAGGACATCCTCCAAAGTTCAGAAAAAATCCGACTTTGGAGGTACATTCCCTGAGGGTACAAATTTTTAGGGGGAAATTTTTTGTTAAATATATATTGTGACAAATGAGGATTGCATTCAGAGAGGCATTCAAGTATATATATTTTTTGTCCACGCGTATTGAGGTAGTGTGGAAAGATGAACCTTGTTAAATAACTACCTATTGTGTTGCTGCAGAAAACTTAAGACTTTTGAAGTATTGTGTTGGAAAGAAAGTCTTGCAACACTGCGCAAATTTTTCAAAATGTTATAACTTTATTGAAATGCAATTTCAGTCTACAATGTAATGACCATTGTTGTCTATGACATGTTCCCAAATACCCGTTCCCACGGGTAACTGCTCAATGCCCTTTGCCCAGAACTCTGGCGATTGCGAAGCGAAGAAACGGCCGAATCATTTTCGAGCTGTGCTTGATCGTCGAAGGCCTTGTTCCGCAGGTGATTCTTGAGGGGACGGAACAAGTGATAGTCGGATGGGGCCAAGTAGGGAGAATACGCTGGATAGGGTAAAACTTCCCAGCCCAGATCCGAAATCGTCTGGCGAGTCATCTTCGCAACATGTTGACGAGCGTCGTCATGCAGGAGAACTTTGCCGCGTTTGGGACGCTTTTTTTGAATGACGCCAACCAACTTCTGAAGTTAAGCAGCGTAGACGACGGCAGTCATGGTGGTACCGGTTGGCAGGAGCTCATAGTAAACATTCCTTCTGAATCCCACCGAAAGCAGAGAAGAAACTTCTTCTCGTGGAACCCTGGTTTCGGTTCGTGTGGCGGCAATTCTCCTCGTGGAAGCCATCTGAATCCCACCGAAAGCAGAGAAGAAACTTCTCGTGGAACCCTGGTTTCGGTTCGTGTGGCGGCAATTCTCCTCGTGGAAGCCACTGACTCTTGCGAGTATGGTTGACGTAGAGAGGACCCAGCTCTCATCTCCAGTAATGATTTCCTTCAGAAGGTCCTTTCTGTGCGGGCGAAGGAGGAGTGATTCGAAGACACTGACAGGGCTTGCTTTGATAGAGTCGCTGAGCTGATGAGGGGACCTATATCGAGTAAACCTTCTGATAGCCAAGGTCGTTCAGATGGTTGCCGATGGCCATATGGGTGACTCCAAGTGTAGTCGCTAATTCTTGATTGTTGGCGTTAGGCTCCGCGTTGAGGGCGCTCCGCAGGGCTTCGTCATCGACTGTAGATGGACGTCCCGAGTGCGGTCGAGCTCCGAAGGTCATGTCTCCAGATTCCAAGCGCTTGAACCAACCAAAGGGGAATATACCTCGTGTACTTGGTTGAAACTTGATGCAATGCAGGTGTATTTTAATTTTGAAACACAGAGAAAAAAAAGACATTACTTATGAGATGACCTGATAGTTCACTGAGGATGGATTTCGGGAAAAAAAATGGTACATTTTGGCCAAAACGGCTCAGGACACATGTTTTGCAAATGTCGTATTTTCACGAATTTTGTGATCCAGTAAAACAGAGGGCGTATAAAAGTTTAAAATAGCTAGGCAAATAAGTACCTGATGGATAGCTGCGAAAAGAAGAAATTCTACTTTTATTATATATGGACGACCGTGAGTAACTGACTGACTGAGATACGAGGGTCACTCAATAAGTTATCTACCTGAATAAGAAAGAAATATCCGAGGGGAAAAATAACACTTTATTATTCAATGTAGTCACCACACTCAACACTCACACTCAACACACTCATTCCACTTTGATTCCAAGGATTTTATTCCCTGGGAATAGAAGTCAATTTCTTGTCCATCAAATCAATCAGAAACGGCAACTTTCAGCTCTTCATTGCTTGAAAATATTTTTCC
>CAJPEV010005699.1:0-12500 GCA_905338385.1 Darwinula stevensoni
GGAGGCTTCGTATCTAAGGAATTTTTAATTGTAGTGGGATGCATTCCCCCATTGCCTAGATTGGTTTGGGTGGGACAGGCACCATTGGTATTTCCTTTTCACTATCTATCTATATATATATATATATACAAAAAACCTATATACTGGCCAATAAAATCCTCATGTTCAATATGGAAGACTGGAGTCCCAGACTCAGGAGGGGAGGGCAGACCATGGATGAGGATGGACCTGGTATATAGAGACACAGACTACCAAGGCATCAGCAACCAAGACTTTCTACTTATCTTCTTTCTCTAGTCAATGGTCCTGTAAACCCTTTCCTGCTTAAATTAATTTATACCTTCCACAAAAAAAACTTAGCACTAAAATATGAAGTAATTAAAATAATAAAATATTAACCAACTTATTAAAAAATACTAGAAAAACCAACTACAATGTCAAATGGAGTCAAAGGCTTAAAGCAATGGCTTAATATGTAAAATTATCTTATAATGCCAATTGGCATCATAGGGCTGGAAAGGGTTAATATGGAACACCATCAAATTGGCAATGGAGCAATGCAAATAAAGTACCCATGTGCATGATATGGAAGTGCTCACAGAGGAAAACATGGTGTGCAACCTGGGTGGGTTTGTGTCTCCTGCTCATATTTTTGAATATCCACGAACCAAAGAATGTGCTTCGTCAACTGACTACACATGATGACTCATTTGTGGTCAGTGCATGGCAACAACTCAACATCCAATACCAAATTATGGTGAGATGCTGTGAAATTGTGGCAAAAAAGTATTGTCAGTTTCCACATTATTCCCACACCTGTAAGTTGTGGGAACAATGTGGAAACAGTAAGTTTACATTACAGCAAAGTTACATGTGTAACAGTAAGTTCCCACAACTGCCTTCTGGAAATCTGGACAAATAAGTCCTGCCATAAGTGACATCCACTGGTTTACCTTACTGAACACCCTCCTTATAATTGGTGGAATTGGGCTAAACCCCAGCCCTGGGGCGTATTCACAAAAACATTGTAAGAACGAGACATTCTCATGAAGTTTGTACAAACTTCGTATCTTTGGTGTTCATGAAACTTTGTGAGTCCTTGTTTTGCTCTTACAAACTCTGTCAGTGTTCATGGAAACTTCGTAGCTAAGACAATGAGCTGACCAATCATAGCTGATCTCGGGAGCAAGCAAACCAATCACAGAGTGGAGAGCAATGTGCTTATCATGCTGGCAGCATGACTCACATGTCCCTTTGTCACAAAGGCCTTCTGCAAACTTCCTGCATCTACTGTGACAGTTTGCCCCCTTAGAGGAAGTTTTGACACAATTGGACATTCTGCCCAATCATTGGAAAAACATCCCAGAGGATGTTTTTATGCCCACAATAATATTCATGCAAATCCTATCGTCTTCTATTGCCCGCATTTGCTGCAGGATACCACAAAACACTGCATAACTGAATTTCATAAATAGCAAACACCTTGCCCCAGGTAGTGAACAGTTATTGAGCCAGTTTGCAAAAGACCTTACATTTCCCTCACACATCATCTGCCAACCACAGTTCATTTTGTGATCTTGTAAAATCAATCAAATCAGGAATCTAGTGTATTGAAGCATAATTAAGACGATCAGATTTGAATCGTCGCCCTAAGTTCAATGGGCAAAATAACATCCAAAAATTCAGGTTTCCATTCTCTGAGGTAGATTTTTGGGCATGGGTTTTGGCCGAAACCTGTGGCAGTGGAATGAAGAGCATCACAGCCAAAGACACTCCAATCACCAGAAGACTGGTCTGTTCCATTTCATGCAAAGAATTTGGCAGCTGATAACTTCTTGTGTTTGGTGCATGGAATCAATCTCATATGATCAGAATTCTAAGAAGTAGGGGGAAGGGACCCCAGTAAGGAGTGGTAAGAGAACTCAAGGCTGGCAATCATACTGGAGCGCATCATTCATGTGGGTTCCACCTTCCTTCCACTCCTGAATGTCATCTTGTAATATTCATGCAAGTCATATCGACACCTGTCTCACAAATTCATTCCAGGTCAGCCAAAATTACTAAAGGCATGAATCTGATAGCAAATAGTTTGCCCCTGTTAGTGAATACCTGCTGAGTCAGTTTGCAAATGACCCTATATTTAAATTAAAAAAAGAGCTGGAAACAGATGAGCCAGATGTATCTATCATTTTGACAACAAACAATATCATAAAATGATAAAAGAGAAATCTTCCTGCGTAAAAATTTGTGCTTTTGAGTACCACTGGCATCCTTTCCCAAGGTACAGAAATGAACCCACCTTGGAACAGGGGAAAGAAGAAATCATCGAAAAGTAAAGCACCACAAAAGTTTTGCATTGGAACAGCCTATCACAAATTACTTCATAGATCACCTTTGATCTGCGCTTAGATTCTTCTTCTGCGGAGGTACGAAAATGGTCTGGGAGAAAAAAATAATCACGAAAGAAAAACTAGAATGTCAGTGAAACCAATTCACTGAAGCTTAGTCTGAGCTCTGGCTCGCTTCTCCAGCTTGCATCGAGGACATGGAACTCCATTGAACACAGAACATTTGCAAAGGGAAATTTCAGTTTCAGTTTGTGAACAAGCCATTCACTAACTAGCACAGACTCAAAATTCTGTTCCAGTTCACGAACAATCTCTCAAATGTAATTTTTGGCTCTATTCAGTGGGGGAATCCTTAAATCACAATATTTAGGGGGAAAAATACAATGAGAAACACATATATCACTATAGGGTGGAGGAATATTTGATGCCCAAAGAAGGTGATGGTCTTAGCTACAACACATAAAAATCCCTGCCTTTCCATGGGAGATGACAAATATGCATTTTACATTCCATTCCTATGACTATCATTCCATGTCGAGCCTGTGGAAAACAGAAAAAGGCTTGAACAGTGAATTAGTACAAGGGGTGAAGTGAGATATCAAATAAATATGGCCCCAGCTCGCATCTCACGACTCGCCGTTTGCTATCTGGTGCCTGTTCACGAACTGGTGCTGCTCCCCTACTGCTCTTTTTAATTTTCTACATATGATCCTCCTGGCTTAATTAGTCACTTCCCCATCACCATATGTTATATGATCTATAACCAACAAAGATACAAGATGAGGGTTATTCTGCCTCTAGTTTCTCACAAAGAAAAGTAACTGACAGATGGTGCAGATACTATAAGCTTTTATAGTATTGTGCAAAGGAGATGGAGATGTCATACCCAAGAATGTGGGCCTATGAGATATGAATTACCAGATTAATGAATCAAAATCCATGAAAAATTTTGAACTTACAGATGCAGGGTAACCCCAAGTTCTCGAAGATCCTTGACAGTCAGCAAAGGGGAAATAATATCTTGGCCACATTGATCATAGACGAGGACTTTCCATGTCGGTTCAGCATTTGACGCTTTTGTAAGTGGTTGATTCAGGTTCAGCATGCATTTCAGTGCATCTGGAAAGGGAAAGTCTAATGAGCAACTCTGGAAGTTAACTTAAACCTGACCTGGGCCTAGTTCTAGTCCTGCTACATGCCATTCTTTCAAAGTATTTTTTTATTGAGTCCCAGATGACTCCCATAGCAGTGCATAGCTATGCATGAAAGTCATATTCAGCTGCAAGGGTATAAAACTCACCTTAACCACAAAAAACCTATGCAAGCATGTCAGGCCTCTGTCAAGACACTCCTCACAGCTTGGAAGGGGCATTTCTTGTTATCTTAGAAAAGTGGTAATCACAAGTCATTATGCAAGGGCATCCCTGATACTGCATGCCTGTTGCATTCCAGTACTCAATGACCAGCTCCTTACCTTACTCCATAAAATAACTCCGACTTCAACAGTAGTGTCACAGCAGGTATAGGAGTTTCTATCGACGAGGACCTCAGGTTTTCCTCGCATGCACAAGCAATGGTGGCCAAATGCAACAGGATTCTAGGTTACATTCGTCAGTCGGTTGCGAGTAGGACATCACGCGTTATTCTTCTGTTGTACACAGTGCTGATAAGAACCCAGTTGGAATATTGCATCCAGTTTTGGAGGCCTACAAATAAGGGCGATTAGAAATGGCTCATGAGGTTTAATAAAAGTAAGTGTAAAGTTCTCCACGTCGGTTGAAACAACGGTAGGCCTCTCGACACGTTCGGCGATGTTAAATTGGCTGAGGCAAACGGAGAGAGAGATTTAGGAGTTTCTGTCGACGAGGACCTCAATTTTTCCTCGCACGCACAAGCGACGGTGGGCAAATGCAAAAGGATTCTAGTTACATTCGTCGGTCGGTTGCAAGTAGGGCATCACGCGTTATTCTTCCGTTGTTTGCGGCGCTGAGACCCCAGTTGGAATATTGCATCCAGTTTTGGAGGCCTACAAATAAGGGCGATTTGTTGGCGCTCGAGGGAGTACAGAGGAGGGCCACTAGAATGATTAAGGAGGTCAGGGGACTATCATACGAGAAGCGTTTAGAAGTGTTGGGACTGTTCTTGCTCGAGCAAAGGTTAAGTAGGGGCAATCTCATCCAGGCTTTCAAGATAATTAAAGGGATAGATAATGTCAAGTTTGAGAGGTTTTCCCAGCTTGATGGCAGCAAGAGAACGAGAGGTAACCAACTTAAGTTGCACAAACCACAAGTGCAGCTCAGGTCAAGACAGGAATTCTTTACTTGCAGGGTGGTGAATGCGTGGAATGCATTAGATGATGAAGTAGTGGCTGCCCCTTCTATGACTATTTTTAAGAAGAAACTGGATGCTTTCATGGACAGGCAAAATGGTGGGGGGCAATGTTGACGTTAGGTATTCGACAGTAAGCAACTAGGATAGTCAAAACACAAAACAAACAAAAATACAAAAATATTTATCTTTAAGAGGGTTAGCCTACCCTAAAATTAAGGAACGCTCGACCTCGACACGTGATATCGAAATGGGTGAAATCGCCTCTTGATATCACTATCTTGAATCTCGAATCTTGAAATTATAGGTTTATTTCGTTGCGCGACAACGGGAGATTCAACCTCCCAGAAAGCCGGAACACTTCCGTTGATAACTAGCATGGACATCATCCAGTCCTATTTCTAACTCGGAGTTAAACATAAAGCAGATTCATGCATTAGGCGTTCAAGGTAGGAATCGACAAGACAGTGCAAACTCACTGATTTGCTTTTCCCGCAAGGACGACGCCATGTTGAACTCCACGTGGCCGAAAGGCGCAGAGTAGAGTGAATATTGGGTGGACTGTCTGCGAGCGCGGTCCGTGAGGATCCGCGGCCAAAGACTGTCGGCAATCAGCAGTCCTCTACAGATTGCTTTCTGTACGATTACTTCATTGGTAGCCTGGTAGATGGCAGGACACTCCTGAACTTTCTGCCGCTGATTGTTGCAACTTATCAATGTAGATCCAACGGTCTCGGCACGCCGTATGTCACAAGTTTAAAAAGCTTGTTAATGCCTTTGTTTCGCCTTCCGATGTCACGATGATGTCACGACTCCGTAATGTCAGTCGTTAGTGGCAATTACGGAAAAAAAAGGTGTATTTCCCTTCGGAGTCCGGAAACACCGTTTTGCATCTTCATCCACAAACGCATTTTCTGTATAGGCTGGCTGAATGTTTGTCCAGCAGTGCAAATAACATGCTACAAGTGCTACATGAATGTTATTTTAGAACCTTCTCAGCACCCAGGTGGTATAACATATAAGCATTGGACCAACATTGTAATGTCGCTTATTGGAACACATTGAAGTTCAAGATTGGTTGAGCATTCCCGAACAAGCGCAAACACATTCCCATATTCCTTGGCAATCGATGCAGTTCACTTGTAGTACGCCTGGTCAGAAGAGGCCACTTGGCAATTTTCATATTATGACACGTTCCTAGAATCCCTGATAAATGACACTACTGAACATTGAAGCAAAGGCATTTCGTTATCGTTAGTTAGTAACACTAGATAGGTTCTCGGTCGTTAAGATATTCACGCAACGTTGGACTTGAACCTTCATCGTTGATGAAATTGCATTGACACTAGCTGAACGCTCCCACAACACTACCGTTTTCTGTGGCGTGATGTGACGACGACTGGACCGAGATTTATGAAAACCACTACAGCAAACAAGAAATTTCTAAATGCACCAAAAGGAAGTCACATCTTTGGACAGGAAGAGCATGTCTACGAACGTGAACTCATTCGGGACAATTAGATCGAGAAGAAGCTAAGTTGTCCCGACTATACCTTCGTCAAACCACATCGATCTCATTCACAGGTGACGGCAACACCCGAGTTTTCCTGAATTTCTAAGGCCGAGACCGCTTTTCAAATGCGACAAGTACGACAAAAAGGACTGCATCTTCATTTCTTTCCGAACTGATCGTGATGTTCATGAATTTACGACCTAGTGTCGGCACACTTCATGGCCGTGACGCGAGGAAAAAGTGAAGTCTAAGAATCGCTCTTCGTAAAGGGTATGATCCTGATTATACTTTAATACCTTGCGTCTTCTCTGTCGATTTTTACATTCCTGAAGCATTTTCTTTTTTAGGTGGGGCGTCATCACTCGCGATGTTCATTCTATTTTCTTCCAAAGGGTTTTTGGACTTGAATCGACTCTTTGGACTCGAGGAAGGGGACTCATGGAAGGAAGAATTAAAGATGGGCTTCCTCCCCTCGGGGTGTACCCAGTCCCGAGGTTGCAAAGCGTCATCCGTCTCTCCGACGTTCGGGTTCACCTCGACGACCGTGCCTAACGTTAAAAAGAGGATCCTCGGTTCGTAGTGCAGCTGAAAATGACCGTGACATGGGCATTCCAATTATTTCGTAACGTCATGAAACGATGCAGAAAATCTGACCGGATGTATTTATGAAACCATTCCGGCGACGCCTCTTTGGGTCCGTTATCACTCCCTGAGGCCGATCGCCTCCTCCCTGTCGCGTGCCATCATCATCTTTGTGCTGCAAGAATGAGATACGATACTAAGTAAAAACGAAAAGAGTGAATGCCTTTCCCTAGCCGTAGAACAACCAGATCGCTCTTTGACCTGCGGAAAAGCACGGTCTCGGAGCGGTACGAGACGGAGTCCAAGACCGATACGATGAGGCACTGCCTCCGAGTGGAACCGGCAACAACTTTACGAGAAACTACGAGGAAGAAGATTGTTGAAGGGTCTAAAGAAGGACCGTCACGATTCCGACCGAAGTCCAACGAGTCTCGGCGACGAGGCGGCAGACTCCGATGAAATCGGTGCAGGGAGAGTCGCAGGGAACGTCCGAACGCCGAGGTCCTTCCTGCACCCAACTACCTGGAAATCCTACCTTTCGAAATGAAAACAGAACGGATGTCCGGCTAAGAACGGACCCCGAAGGATCCCCACCTTCCTCGCGATCTCATTCCAGTGATTTACACTGCAGTAATGTACACACTCTAACACAGGGCATCTTATGAAGCTTAACACATGTTTCAAGTCCAGTAACTCGTGAATCCTCAACCCAGTTGATAATATTAAATTTCCCTTTAAAGAGCTGTTTGCAACTTAAACGTTAACACCTCTTTGTGGCAATATATTTGAAGAAACAAATTGTGTTCAAGGACTGAAAAAAAAAACAATTCTAGCCATTTACCCTCTACATTAGGGTTCTGGGGTTCTGCGGAGCCTATCTGGGGAAAGCCAGGCGAATTTGCTTGATAACTCCTCAATCATGATCAAATGTTCAAGACACAGCTTCCGCTGTATGTTCTAATGAGTCAAGAACTATAAGATCTCAAGCATGTGTCAAGGTCTAAAAAAAAGCCTTGTACATGCCTAAAAGTGCATTCCAGTTTTCTCAAGTTCGTCTTTCAAACGATATTTTCAAACGCAAAAGGGAAATATGAGGCAAAATGCGTAGGATTCATTCGCCATTTAATCGATCATCAATCGTTATATATATTTTTAATTGGAATCAGACTTTTTTTTAAGTTCTGGCACGATGTTTTCGGAAAGTATGGATCCAAAGAGTAACGACGTGAGGAAATGGGGAAACCAAGAGAGGCTATTTCCCCGATCACCCTCGTCCTCGAAAAATAAACGAAAAAACGTCCACAGAAAAAAATACGCACTTGAATGATATTTACCGATTTTTCTCGCTTTCATTTTCTCCATTCTGCAAAAAAAAAGCATTGCATTGCTGGAACAGTAAAAATTTAAATAGTCCAAAAAATGTTGGCGGCACTTTGGATGGTGAAAAGCGTTTTTGCAAAGTGTAACTTTCGACAGCCACATATTAATTACTCTTGTAAGAATTAGTATGCCCCACTCCGCGAAGCAACTCCTGAAAGTGCTTCACATACATGAATCCTTCGAATGTTACTTTTCGCCGCCTTTCTGTTCCGTCATCGACTCCACGGTTACCCCAAGTGAAACGAATAGGCATAAGAAATCATATTTCTACACAGTATTATCCGATTCTAGTCGCTCTGAAGAAGGGAAAGTTGCTCTCCTCCTCGCACTCCACGGGGGCAAGAGGGGGGGGGGGGCAAGAAGGGGGCAAGAGCAACTCAATCAAGAGTTGGTCTCGGGCTCGCCTAGAACTATTTAAAAGGCTTTTCTCACACGATCCCGATGAGGGAACTCCCTCGACCTTTCGGCTTTCCTCGATCTCAGAGATCGATCGGGGATCTCAGGGATCGATCTCAAGAGATGATCGCAGGCGAACGGACGTTCTCGCGTTGCACTTCAGTCATCCCTTTGCCACCGAAACGAACACGGGCGAATGAGCAACAAGATCCCACTGACCTGATTTCGATCTCGAGTGACCTGTTTTCCACATTTCCCTGGGCATTCCTGGAAACATTCCTTTTTTTCGTCGATCCAGCATTGAAATATTCATGAATGTATATATTGGGGGTTTTAATATTTATGTTCAATTTTAATTACTTTGATGATGATCTATTTAATGTATTCCGTGGCTATATGATACTTTCGGAATATATTCTGCATTTGTTTTGGCCAATAAAAGCCGCAAGAGATATTTGGAAACATTACTCAAGTGGGCATTTTTATGCCGGGTAGGTGAGAGTAATTCCGACTCTGCTATAAAGCCTGCCCCCAGCCCCCTCACCCCCCCCCTCCCCCCTCGCCCCCCACGTTACATAATTCGACGTAATCAGAAATTCAAATCAGCCTTTTTCAACCAAATTACACCATTGTCCGATCTGAAAACGTGAATAGGCAGTGTGTGCATTTTCCCCTCGAATGGCAAAAATCCCCCCCTCCCCCCTTCAAAAAAAAATGTAACGCTGTTGAAGAGGCGGGTTTTGAACCTTAGGAGATCTGAATTTGTACGACCTACCTTACTCGGGAGGTATGGGCGTTTATTCTTTGGGCATGTCACTCGTGGGCCATTTTTCTGCGGGCGTTTTTTCGTATATTCGAAACATTGGAAAATATTATTCGAGTGGCTGTTCTTACGTTGCAGATGTGGCTGATTTTGCTGTGGGCATTTTTTTCTGCAGGCGTTCATTCGGAGCCCCGTCCTCCGTCGAGAAAGAAACGATCCAAACTTCGGCAAAGACTCGAGCAGGAACCTTTGTTCACCCCAGCCGGTCGAGCCGGGGAGAGCTGGAATCGGTTGGAATCCATCCATCGACGGCAGTCTCACCACCACTTAAAAAGGCTTAAAAAGACTTAAAAAGGTTGCTGGAGGACGATAGCGTTCCGGGCGTGAGAACGATCTGAAAATTTCCCATCCCGAATCGTTTCCCGTGAAGGAGTTGCCTTACGTCTGGGCCTTTACTCCTCGGAGCCACATGTTGAAACCATTTCGTGGACGCGCTAAGGCGACCACACACGATAAACCGGTTTCGCGAAAATGACGAAACTCGTTTCATCGAAACGCCTTTCTTAAGTTGACTTCTCGCACAGGTGAAGTTCAGTTTTCCCAGTCTCTCGCCGTGCCTGGACGAAGAGATTCCTGCTGGTATTTCCGCAGCAATCGTTATTTCTCGAGCAAGCCGGAAAAGAAAATGTAAGAAAAAAATGGTTATGGGCCATTAACTCGAGACCTGCAATCAGAGGACCCAGAGTTCTACTCGAATTTTCTTCAGATGAGTCCAGGAGGCTTTGAGAAACTTCTGGACGAGGTTAAGGCCGCCATCAGCAAAAAAGATTCGGTCATGAGAATGGCTATACCTGCTAATTTTCGCTTGCCTGTAACATTCAGGTTCATGACTACTGGTATATTTGCCATTTATTTAAAAAAAAAATTGTTCAAAGTACCATTGATCTCTATAGATTTATCAACTGAAAAGTGATCTGCGTTCTTTGGGAAGAGAATCTCACCGGAGTTTGCAGTGTTCCAGCAAAATTTCAAGTCAAGCTATTGGAGAAATAGTTTCATTTTTATTTTGGACTTGGATAACGCATCTATAGAGGTGTCTGACTTCTCTCATAAACCCTTGCAGCAACAACGAAGCCCACAGGAAAAAAAAGGAATCGTAACCGCACGCGCGGTCGGGATGGACTCGGACGCGACCGACTTCACTCGCATGCAACATCCTCCCCGCGTCGATTCTTTTCGTGGAAGGAGGTCGACGCGATGGAGTGGGCGTCTCGGTACATGGGGATGCGGAGGGCCCCGAAGGCAGAAGGCAGAAGGCAGCCGAGGGATCGGGCGGCGAGCCGTCTGCCGTGAAAGAGAGAGGAAATATTTTGCTCTCAGTGTGAAAGCACTCTTGCATTGGAAGCCAGAGCACGTCGCATGTCATTAGAATGCTGAGTGAGGCTCGTTAATTCCCAGATATTGCAATCACATCGATGGCTGCTATTAGTGGGAACCACCTGTCATCGCTCCTCCCACTTCTCTCTGCACAATGGGAGAACTCTTCGTGTGCCTCCATTTGGTAAATAGGAACGAGGCTTTCGGCTCTTCGAAACGATGCCAAAGCCGCTCCCTTTCCCACGGTTCCTCGACGCCTGCTCCAGTACCTCGACGATCGGCTCGCAGATATGAGTCACGTGGGCAGACGAGGGCGGAACGATACGCGTAACTCGAGCGGAGGAACTTTATGGGATTCGGGAGCGAGCGGCGTCGTCCAAGGTGTTGGGAGCCGTTAAATCGCTTCATTGCCCGAAGCAGATTGCTTTTCGTATATTACGGGGTCTCGCCGCTTTGTGCTTCGCTCGAGCCGACCGACTCGATGGGAAAGATCTTCGATACGGGAGGCGTAAAAAATCCTACCTTCCATGATGTGTTTTTGGAATGGAGAACGATCGCGGCGAATGCTGCGGGAGAACTCGGCTCCGCCCTGCGAGAATAGCCTCAATGACGTCGAGATGGGATTTGCAGGTGCGATCCTCACGACGGGATCCAAGAACACCGAGAAGTTACGAACGGCGCACGAGGCTTCGCCAGAGAGGGAAATCACGGTTGCGATAAAACGTCTGAAAGCAACCCCCACCACGCAGCACTCCGGCTCCGACTGTTGGATCTGCCTGCTTCCACCCTGCCGTCCGCGTCTGTCCCTTCTCGAAATCGCGATCTTCGTGCGTCCGTGCTCGTCCTCGAGTCCGCGAAAAAACCTTCTCGGCTCGTTCTCGGCTTCCCCGCTCGTTCGAAGGTCCCTCGACCGGGCACGAGTTTTTTGCGAAGTACTTCCCGTTCCGCATTCGAGCGAACGCGTTTCCGTACGGAAGTGCATTCGGATCGTCGGCGCGTCCCGAGCGTGAGGCTCGCCGAGACTCCGTTTCCGTTTCCCGATCCTTCTCCTCGGCGAGTCCTTCGTTCGCAGTACTGCATCTCCAACCTCGCGCTGCCGCATTCCCAGAGCCCGTCGTCCCGAACGACGAGCGTTTCGTTTGGAATCGGGTGAAGGCGCCCTGGGATCCGAACAAGTGTCCGCTGCCTCGCCGTGGGATTTATAATCTTCAAATATATCAGCAAGTGTAGACTTAGCAGATTTTTATTATAGAAAATGTCATACAGTGTTTTTGAATTGAATTCGTNCCCGAACGCCCCCCCCCCCCCCCCCCCCCCCCCTCCACCCCCGCTGGAAGCTGCCACGGCCCGAGCGAAGCACTCCTGGAACGTTCCGGTGAATCCACCTGCTGCCTCGGCGGTTTCCGACACGAGTGCGAGCGAACCGACACCTACCGATTCGACGGCACGAAAGCAGATCGGGCCTGCGAAAACGGCACCGCCAGGGTGAACCAGAACCGCAAGTGGGCCCCTCGAATGGCCCTTAGAAGGACCCCTCGAATGGCCCCTCGTCATCGACAGGGCCGCTTCTCCAGCCTGCTTCTTCTTTTCTTGGGTCTCCACTAACAATCCGTCTCATTATCATAAGCGAAAGAGATATAGCGGGGGGGAGAGAAAAGAAAATATAGTCCCATAACACTATTTAAAGCCATGACAGAAAAAGAAATTAAATAAATCTATTCATATGAAAATCCCATCAAATTCGAATGGATTTTTGTTGTTGTTCCATTACGACTTCCTCCATGCTCTCAGACGGCTAAATGGCTATATTTCC
>CAJPEV010005700.1:0-11062 GCA_905338385.1 Darwinula stevensoni
AGGACGGGGCGGGGTTTTAGGGGAGTTTCTTGGGGCTGGTGGGGGGTCATCGCGGACGGACGAAGGCGGATGTGGCGGAAAACATGCTTAAATATTATTTTAAATTTCCTAGATCGAAATTTTTTCTTGCACTCCTGCAGCTGGATGAAAAATTCGAGTGAAACTCGAGTGAAATTCGAGTGAAATTCGAGTGAAATTCGAGTGAAATTCGAGTCTTTCACTCGAAATCCGCGTCGATGCAGATGGCGCGGAAACGACTTCGTTTCGCACGCACGCGTATCGAGAGCAGGAAATCCGCGTTTCAACGTTTTGCTTTCTGGATGCGTCTTGAAATTGCCGGAACGGGGCAAGGCCAGATTAAGGTCAATGAGGGACCAAAGGCCAATGAAGGAAGGGTCAAATTACGAATAACATATTCCGAGAAAAATTTGGAATGGAGGACCTAAAGTAGGGACTAAAACAATGAGGGACTAAGGCAGAGGTCGGGAACCTATGGATCATGAGCCAAAAAGTTTGGCTCAAGAGCCAGTGCTAAAAAACATGGCTGCCCCTCACTCTTCTAAGGTAGCATACAATGCATCTGTTTGTTGCCAACTTCAGGAAAAAACATTTTTTTCGAAAATCTTTGGCTCTGAAGCACTTGGCTCGTAAAAAAGTGGTTTGGCTTAATATGGCTCGACATCTGTGGAATCGCCTCGACGGCGACATCTGTCGATCAGACGCGAATCTCGTCCGTTTCGATCTGCCGCAATAGATGGCAAACGATGAATCCGAATTTGTATCCCGTTTCCACCCGTTCAGATGACTCTGGTGAAGCGAAGCCTGGTTCTGCTGTGCGTGACGCTGATGCTGGCATCCCTGTTCGCGGAGCAGGCCGATGCCAACCGGCGGAAGCTCAACGAACTCTTCAACGGCTCCATCTTCGGGAAACGGACTTACTCAGGTGAGCGAACGACGAGGGAAGAAAAGATTTCCAAGGAATGACGCAATTAAACCCCACGAGCGAAAGGAGCACGATGAAATCAATGAGCATCTGATGTAAAAAGGATCCGAACGAACCATTTCGGTCGGCGACGACCGCCGTCAACTGACCGTCGGTCGTCTTCGTCCGCAGATGAATACGGGCACTGGAAACAGACGATGTGCGAGATGGCGGCCGACGCATGCAGCCAGTGGCTCCGCGGCGAGGCGGAGTCTCCCAACTGATGGACCGGAGGACGCGGCAGGGTTGCGGGATGTCGTTTTTCGTTTTTGCCCGTCGGTGGAGAGGGTCGTCCGATGATTCCGCTCGCTGTGTTTTCTTTTTTTCTTCCATGTCGACTTCGGTCCGCTTGCCTGAGGGATCGGAAGGCGAATAAAGCTCCATTATGTGCACTTTCTCGTGTCGGTTCCATGTCACGGTGTTTCCTCATCGTTGCGATCGACTCGAATGCATCGAATGAAATGTACCGCTCGAAAAAATAAATGAGCGGTGGCGTATCACCAACGAGGAAAAAGAAAATGACCCGGAATCCCATTCGAGGTCGAGTTCCTTTTGTCCGGGCGAGGGATCTTCTGGGTTTCACGCCTCTTATCCTTTCGTTGCCCCCACCTAAGTTTTTTCTTTGAAAATATATTTTTTTTTTTCATCCAATTTTACCATCGATTGACAGAAGCTTGGGTTTCGCCTCAGAAGCCGAGATCCATCCAAATGTCAATTTAATGGCTCTCGAGCAAAGTGGTAAATGTACACGCTAAAGGTGAAAGTAAAAAATTCAGTCCATGAGGTCGCAAAGTTTTTTTTATATTGCGATACCGAGTTTTGGCACTGAAACGGATTGCAACGCAGAAAACGAAAATTAGTGCTTTTGTCGTTTCATCCATCGAATATTCCCCTCACAGCATTGGAAGTGTCATGAAAAAACTTTTCCTTGAAAAAGAAACTGTTCGGTTGGGGGCGGGGGGAACCTCTCCTAGAAAAAGGGAAAATCGGACGGATTCCTTGGATTTCGAGGCGTTGGTGTGAATGCCACCCCCTCCACTTCCTTCTTTTCTCGTGGAGAAAGGGAATATATAGTGGCGGCAATTTCATGGAATATTTGCCTTGGATGGTTGGACCTTTCTGAGTGTGTCCTGGCTTCATCCAAAATGAATTTCACATTCCCATCGGGACCGAGGAGAATGTTTGTTCAAAATCCATTTTTTGATCATCAAAAACCAACTCGGAGAATTCATCCAGAATTAGATTTTCAACATTTTTAAAACTGCTTGATTTGATTTCTTTTTAACACCACACATGCTGATGAGCCTTATTAAGTGTTCATAGCCGCTGCGTTTCCGATGTTTCCAAGACAACTTCAAAGAATTACGGATGATTTCTACTTTGCAGGCTGCATTCTCCCTAATGAAAAGTTGGCACGAGGGAGAGCACTAATTGCGTTAGCTCGTGGCATAATGGAAGTTTAAATTGTTATTTCTCTCTTTCCCTCCAGTTTCGATGACTGTCAGATAGCGAAAGTTCTCGGTCGGATATAGAAAAAATATTTCTTAGGCAAGGTTGAAAGATTTTCAACTAATAACATCCACAGTGATGCCAATCTCCCACCCCTCCCCCCTTGTCTTGGCATATCACGAGAATACGGAAGATAACTTCAAACATTTGCCAAGGTTTTTCAAAATTGCACACAATTCTCATGATTACAACTAATTACCGGGACGCGTCTCATTGCAATGACTGCAGGTTTCCTAAGAGAAACACGAGGTGTCAAAGCATATTCTCGGCCCCGTAGCAGCGGAAGCCACCAGATCCAACAGCAACGCTCTCTCACGAGCCAGTCCCGATGGCGACGGACCATGTCGGGTGACCACGTGATTAAGTGCATCTAATTCACCTCGGTCGCCTGGGGCTCCACAATAACTCATGAAAGAAAAAATTGGCTGCGGGAGTCTAGAAAACCGGGGTGAAAGTCGTTCATGGACTAAACATATATGCTTTCTACGAGAACTGAGACTTGAATTGAAATAATGTAATATAAACAATTGAGAATAATAATAGAAATAGTGCACCTAAATATACCTTCCACTGGACTTCCCATTCTCCGATTTTTACAAGGGAACCATGAGTCTACTTAATGTAATTAACTATCAGATCAGTCAGTTATCAAGTTCCGAAACAAATATTTCGAGAAACTCTCGATAGATCAGAAATTTAAAGAAAAATTAATGATGATCAGGCATATTCCCGATTGGGAATTGCGCAACGTGCAACTGTCATTGAATCTTGGATTGCCAGCACAGGATACGAATCCACACATACATACACATACACATACACACATACATGCATACACATACACACATACATACATACACATACATACATACACATACACACATACACGCATCCGACCTTCTCCTAACTTATCATGTAGATCACTCGCCTCGCATAAACAGACTGGTGGAAAACATTTCCTTCCTAGAAGCGAGTGACTGCTTCTCTCTTCGATTTCAAATACAGAGCAGTGTGAAGAAGATGAAGAGAGACATACACTTGCAGGGTATCATGAGTGCCACGTTTCTTTTCTTTTGGCAGGAAAGGCTTCCATAAGGCGTATCCACTGAGAGGGGAAATTCCATTCCTCCTAAGAGTCTCGGCAAAAATTGCGTTTTCTAATTTTTTTTTTTACGTTTGAAGCTTTCCTTATCGCGAAAAAAAACTCGGAAACAGAATCCTTTTCGCACATGCGGCCCAATGAGCATGTTTAGCCAACTGTCAGGGTCTAGGTAATTTTGGGAGGAAGAGAGCTGCCATTTTGCCGCCAAGTCCGATCCTGTCGAGGGAAATTTTTTTCGGGAAAATTTTTCATTGTATGGAAAAAAATTTATTGTTGCGTGTTTGACGCTTTCCGGTGCAATTAAATGCTATGCTTTTTTCCAGTAAAGTTGCGCAATATGTTTTCGAGAATTGCGCTTTCAGCTGTCTGGGCTTGGGTTCTGAATGGCAACGAAGAGCCATTCATTCCTTACCTTCAAACCGTCATTCCTTACCTTCAAACCGTCATTCCTTACCTTCATACCGTCATTCCTTACCTTCATACCGTCATTCCCAGTCAAGGCCATTTTGTAGCTATAAAAAACTATTACGAACATAGTATTTCAATTAATTTCAGTATGAAATGCGAATTTTATTTGGTTCACTTGAAGGTTCCTTATTTATGGGAGTTGGCTTGAAGTGCAAACTGGAATAATATTATGGAAGGGCAAGTTTCAACAGCTCAATCATCGTGATTTCTACTCAAAAGCTCTTTTGTTTATTTTGAATATAGTTGATATAGTTGAAATATATCTTGGTTAGAAGATGCAATATTGGAAATAAAAAAATATTTTAAAAATCTGTAAGTGAGAGGAAGAAGTAACACTTTTGTTCGCAAATGCGTATTTGAGAAAATTCATGTTTTGCAAAAGAGTTGGAGTAAATTGCCATTTTGAGACACACAGAATTTCCGTTTCGCAGTCACATGAGTCAATGCAACTCGTTCAGGTCTGGCGTCGCCACCGGAGCATCAGAGGAGACGAGCGGCTCAAATGTAGTCGATGCTCCCTGTCCACTCCGCAGTGTTCTCCGCCGTCGCACGTACATGAAGACCGCGAGAGAAGACGCGAGGAGCAAAGCCAAGGTCACAGGTCCAATCACCCAAAGGGATCCTCCGCTCTGAGCCGGCGGAAGAACGGTGGCAGTCGAGATGAGGCGGTCGCTTGGGATCGCACCCGGCGGAATCGGGTTCATGTCCAAGGACAGGAAGCTTGACATGTTGCTCGTCCCAAACAGATGTGGCTGCGAGGGAGAGGATAATCGTTTAGGCATTACAGTGTAATGACGCTCATTATAAGATCATTCCCAACAGAGATCTTCTTAAAGCAAGCTCCCCTGCTGTAAGTCAGGGGAAACAATTCAGTTGAGGAGTAGCAATAAGAGAAACTTGAAAGTAATAAACGAAGTTCATGAACGAATATTTTTCAACAGGAAGCAAACCATAATCTCTATGAGAATTCCAGGTAATAAAAGAAACAAGAAAACATTATAATTTTTTTTTTTACCAGAAGTGGAAGAAAATTTTTTTTCCCGATATCTCTGACTTAGTTATTTCTTGTGACCTAGTCATATTGGATTCATCCCATGTTGAAGCACTCCTTTTCCTTGACTAACCTCGCTGGGACTGTCGACATAGGCTCGAAGGAAGACCTTGTAGCGCCTGCTCTTAAACAAGGGCCTGTTGAGATAGCCATTGAAGGTCTGATGGTCTCCCAAATTAAAGATGTAAGGGACGTCCTGACCGATGAACTTGGCCGCGATGTATGGCCGACTTTCGGGGGGAAGTTCGGTGAAGAGACTGGTCGAGGTCTCCACAGCCTGCATGGGTCATCGCATACATTTACCGCCAATCAGTAGCTTTTCACTTTTAAGGGCTTCGTGTATGGCGATAACGACAAAATCTTACATCGTATGAAAGATGGTAAGCGTTTGGATCAGTGAGATTTGCTACTTGGCTCTCGGGGATCACCACCAGGAAATAGTGCGATATCGGCCCAAATTCCTGCGATGCTTGAGGCAAAATGACCATGATCGTCCCTGAATCCGTTACGCCGTACAACTTAGGTGTTGCGAGGGAAGGAGGGGCTGTCAATGTACCACATACTGTTACATATTGAATTGAAGAGTGAGAAAAGGATGGAAGGAGGGGCGGGCCAAACCGTGCATGTCCGTGGTGACATAGATGCTGGCAGGAGGTCGATAATCCTTCTTGGGTGGGATTGCACTCACGTTCACCCTGTATGTTGTGAAGGGGCTCAGTCCGTGCAGGGTGTACGATGTGTCTGTGCGATTGAGGTAAATGACTCGGGCTGGGATCACCTCCGTCTGCGTCGTTCCGTTTTCGTTCACAAACTCTTTCACTGCGTCAAATGAAACCTTTCGGGAAGAGACGTTTTTTCTCAATCAGCATCTAACAGATTTGGAACATGTCATTGTTTTAGCATGGATAATTTTAAGGGGAATTAAAGCGAGAGCAACTAAAAGGAACGCGTAAAGTCTTGATCTCGTGTTGAAGTGTGACATGCGCCATCATAACTTTAATGTGAAATATTGTAGCTGCAAGTCCTGAGGTGCAAAATGACAGAGGAACAGACTAGTAAGGCCGTTGTATTTTTTTTGTAGAACTACATAGCTGCATTGCCAATCTGATAAGAGTTTGAGTCCATCCATCCATTTACTCTTTTGCACGAAAAATTTTTGTCAACTGCAGTGATTAGTGCGAACTCGGAAAATTGATTAAATTTGGAATTGGGTATAATGGAGACAACTGAAACGGTCGAATTCGCACGATTACCCATAGATCCGTCAGGAAAAAGGTGGGTTACCCATGCTGTGACTTTAAATTTTGTTCGTGGATTTAGGCCGAGAGCTGGCACGATAGCAATGTCAGCCAAATGTATTTCGATCACAAAGGACAGATTTGTTCCCCCTTACGGAAATGTCCTATAGGAAACATATAGTTATTTCATATAGGAAACCTATAGACTTTCCTATAGGTTTTTGAAACACGAAAAACCAATAGAATCCTATAGGATCCCATAGGATCCCATTAGGGTCGTATAGGACTCCTGACCTATAGGATTCGGGGAGGATTTTTTGGCTATCGAAACCGAGGCATTACGACGGAAAAGGCGACCGGGGTTCATATTGGCGAAGCACTCTGGTGGAAATTAATTGCCGATGAGGAGTTTTCCCATGGGAGAGACACATACATTTGTAATACAGGTACTGACCAAGCCTACATAAATTATGGTCACTGAGGAAATATGTCGCTGGATTGCGTGTCCGCTTTTTTCGGTAGAGAGAAGTATCATTCTTCTCTCGACCTGAGGCAACAGAAGACAAAACCTGCGAGTACGTTTACTTAAGAATAATTCCTTACGAATAAAGTCAACTTCTCGTACGTGGTTTTCAAAGGGAATATGGGCTTATTTCAGGTCTGGACACCATGATTCTATCTGGGAGATGGGGATGACAAATAAGGAAGTGTCCACTTTTATTGATTGCTACAATGAGGCAAGGCGAGACATTAGGGCATCTACAAAACTCTCTCGTGAGAGATGGTTCCATGGGTAAGGGGAGAGCACTTTTGTATGCTTTGAGAAATGCGAGAACCAGTTACCTCCATCTAGTGACCTAGAAGAGAACTTCAAACTATAGGGACTCTACGGAACCCAATAGGTTTATTGTGTTCCCCAGAGTCCCTATAGGTAAACCATATACGTCCCAAACAGAACCCTGTTGGACCTATAGGGTTTTCTAAAGACCATATAGGAACGTAAAGGATTCCTATATGCTCCAAAAGGATTCATAAATATTCCTAAAGGAATGTATTGGAATCTTATCAGGCAATTTCGTAAGGGGAGAAACTTTACGATCTCCCTTCGGTCGCAGCTTTCATATCCAAACCGACCTCGTGGCTCACGTTTCGCTCTAAGATCTTTCAGGTTTTGCTCTGCTAGTACGGAGCAGGCCCCCCCGAACCACTCCCTTGACTCCTGAAAGAGACGACTCTGGCTTACACGACGGGACGAGGAAGGCGTTGATGGTTCCGAAGAGCAGAAGGAATTTCATCTTCTTTTTCCGAGTTCCACCACCGTTTCCGGTTCACGGGAAGTGGAAAGGGAAGTCACCGATCAAGCACGAAGAACTGCGATGGCATGCACGCCAGCCTACACAAATATGTTATCGGAGAAGACTTTTCCGCAACTCCCTCGTATCTGGCTTATCGTTTCGCTGGCTGTCCCGGTTGCATCGCCCTCAGACAAAAACGGATTCCTTCGAAATGGTTTTCCCATACAAATTGCGCTTGCTTCATTCGTCTCATTTTTGTGCGTACTTTAAGGATCACTTAGATGGTTCGTCTCGAATCGACTCATCGAGACTTTAATGAGCGGTAACGCATTACATTTTTAAAATCCAGCATCTGACCTGCTGGTGAGCAACCAAATACGACATGGCGGACTACGTTGCGTTACAATTCGCATTTCCTTGGTGAGGAGAATCTTAAAGTCTTGGTAGTGGCGAATAATTTTGACATTTTGCGAATATCAAGAAGTAAAAGGATGCAAATCTAAATAATGCGCGAAGAAGGATGTGCAGTGGAATATAGGATTACGTTAGAACCCAGTGGAGACGGGTCCATTCCCTTTCAGTGACGTCACCTGTGCCAAGAGATCGGTCTCGACCAGCGTAGAATGTAAATGAAATAGAGAAAAGGCTGAGCCCTTTTCGGCTGAGCCCTTTTCGGCTGAGCCCTTTACGCGCACGGTGGAGAGTCAGAAAGAACACTCGGATGGATTCCCTGGCAATTATTTGTTCGAAAATCGGCGGAAATTCATCTCCGCGTCATCCGTGAAAAACGGAAGCGGGGAAACGAACCGATTCTCGTTTCTAGGAGCTAATAACGAGGCATGTCGACTTCTGCAGCCGCGATCAGTGCGTTATCTCACTTCGCTCCTGGAAACCTGGATCGTTCGGGGGAGAGCCAGGTACATCGTCAGGTTTATGTTCGCCCATTTCTTTTTGACGGCGGCCTTTACGTCAGGGAACGCGATTGGAATCATCTGATTTTTTCACGAAAATAAACTTCGGAGGTTTTGTACCATCCGTTGAAGTTCGCTGACAAATGCACGTGAGCAGCAAAGCAAAAAGGAGAAAAGAGCGGAAAACGAGGGACAGTTCGGCACAGGTCCGGCCCAGTCCCGTCCCAACCCAGCACAGATCCAGTCTAGTCCAGCCCCAGCCCAGTAGCTCCGCTCGCACGACCACCGCGACCTCATCAGACTTTGAAAATGACCTTGAAAATTCGAGTTTAAATGGGAAGACCCACTCCGCACCCCTCGTGAGGAATCATGAACCGTTCCGCTTTGTTTTTCTTGTTGCATGTTTTGAGAATTCAGGGTTAAGAAAAAAAATCGGTCGAGCTCTGTCCCGACCGGTTTCCACGCGAAGCCCGTCTGATGCATTTGCACTCGATTGTTCCTCGAATTGTTGTCCTTTTCCTCGTTCCACATTTCCTTCTGCGATCCTCTGAAGCGGATGGGTTCCTTTCCAGAACTGCCGGCAGTGGAGAATTCTCGCCCGCTTTTCAAGACGCCATCGAAACAAAATAAAAAATAAATTTTCGGTAGGCAACCTTCTCCCTTAGGCATCGTCCCAGCTTAAATTATAAAAAATTCCCTTGGCAAGTCCACTGACGGTCACTGTCCATCCAGACGCGCATTTTGGCGATTTTCACGAGTGGCGCGATCTTTCCCCTACGGAAAACACTGTGCTGGTTCTACGACTCCTTCAGGGCTTGAATATCCGACTCAATTAACGTGAATTATCTCTTATCTCTTATCTCCTCGCGAGGAGACAGACGCTCAAGAGTTTCGAGATGCGTTCGTCGGTCGAAATCCACTTCACAGAGGTTTTTCTAAAAACCTCTTCAGACTGCGGAATGTATACATGCCGAGTATCCAAAGGTCGAAACCCCTAGAAAAAAGTATCCTTGCCTCGATCGACTCGGTCTGCACGACGGCAGGGGCTCGTGAGCTTCTGCAAATACGGTCGATCGTATTCGTCTCTGACCATGGAAGCTCTTGTCGTATTCTTCGTTATCGGCCGCATAATTAGGTTGCGCCTAGAAATGCATTGTCAAATAGGGTGGGAAACTATTCAGAAATAAGGGGATGCCTGATTTATTCGAGAACTCTAATGGCCGGATGAGTCAAAAATAAAGATGGGATGTACACAAGCCACATTGGCATCGTGCCAGTAAATTCTCGTTCCAGGATCTAATCCCATGGAACTCCTTCATCAGTTCGGATACATTGTCATTGATCGGCCTGAGACGTGTTCGAGCTCTTCCAGCACCTGACTGACGAGAACGAAGAGGAAGACCGGAAAGAGGACGAAGACGTAGATAGTGGCATGTGTGTGGAGGGGGGGGGGGGGGGGGGGGTGCCACACACGATTGTTTTAGGTACATATTCGCAGGCTGTGCCTATCGCTTCATTAACGCCTAAGGAATGCATATATTATGGTGGTGTTCACAAACCGGGTACTTTTAAAAGTGAGAACCACAATTCAGTCGGCCCAGGGGATTAGTATCCACCCCCCACCGAGCGGGGTTGGGAGTTTTGGTGTAAGTAGGTGCTTTGGTATTTTCGAAATTCCGTCGGGATAATTGCTACAATTGTTGACGCAATGATTGTGATAGGGCCATGAAATATTTTTGAATATGAACCCTCGCTTTCATTAGCTCATTTTAATGAAAAAAATACAAGTAGTCAATCCCGCACCTCTAAGGAGGAAAACCCGGTGGTATGTACCAAGAGGAATGAACATGTAGATAAGGAGATAAGGAAACGACAAGATTTCATCTTTGGTCACCTTTGCAATCCTTCGGAAGATTGGTCCTAGGGTGAGGCGTGTTTTGCCAGGGGGCTCACTAAACCTTAATCCGACCATGTTTTGGTAGTTGAGCCAGAGGCTAATCCTCACCCTGGAGTGAGGATCAGCGAGATGGAATTGCTTCTAGAAAGACGAAAGTGCGCTGTTCATTACGAAGTCGTGCAGTTGCACATGCGAGAACGAAACTGCACTATCCATGACGATGTGCAATATCGTCGCGTTAAGCGCATTTTCGTATCGATGGAAATACATAGAGGGCGCTGATAGAAACTTCTTATTTCCCACGACAGATGGAGGAAACGTTTGAATTTTCGCGTACGTTTTTATCTCATAAAAAATATCGTGACACTATTCCAATTAAATCTATTTTACCCTCCTGCATCAGGACAGTACTGAAAGGCATATATCGACCTTTCTTTTCACGATTCGATTTTTCGTAAACTTAGATAACGTTGTCTTATTTAGAATGTTTTCCAGTAGGATCAATCGCTGTGTACGAAATGATTCCGTATTTGAATTTTTATTTCATGCCATTATATTGCATTTCAACAAATAACGCAGCAATGGGCATTGATTATCTTATATATATAG
>CAJPEV010005701.1:0-13621 GCA_905338385.1 Darwinula stevensoni
TCCGTGTCTGCTGGGGCAGTCTACTCCTATCTTGGCTTTGATGAAAGGGGGAAAGTCTCTCTCAGTGGCGTAGGCAGGAAATCGTCAAGGGGGGGGGGTTGTGGCCAGGTATTTACCCCAACCATACGTCTAGCTCCACTATCCGAATTTTCCATTTTGAAGAAATGGTGGTCTGGCATCTTGGGTCTGTAGACGGACATCGGACTTTCCTCGTAGGGGGAGAGCTGAAACTGGAATTCCTAAGGAAGGTTGAAATACATGCCTGTCAGTGTCACTGACCGGGAAGCCCAAGGGAGATAGAGAGGGGGGGGGGTCTAACCCCCTAAACCCCCCCCTTCCCTACGCCACTGGTCTCTCTGTCTCGTTTTTGAACCGTAAACGTTTACGTGCGTCGATCTGTGTGCTTTGAATTATATGTACTTTTCAGTACTTATACTGCCATATGACCATAATATAAGTAGCCATTGAGAAGGTAAATCCGTCTGTGCATCATTTGTCGAGTCGTTTTTCGGCAATCGTGAAAGCAGACCGGGCGACCTCGATCGTGGGGAATTTTTCCTCTTTATCCAAACCTGTCTGAGTGACCTTGTCAAGGTCATCAGGCGGCTCCTCCCCCCACCCTCCCCCTTTTCCGTCCCCTTATATAAATGGAAGAAAATGCCATTTTCTCATTCTGCTTTTGGCACCGGTTGTCACCTCGTCTGCTCTCTGCATGTGAAATGGTGAGTCGTCTTTTTCTCCTCTAATGATCTTGATCTTATTTGTGCTAGTCCATTTCGCTTCAGTTGCATATCGGAAGTGTTAGTATACGTGTACAGAATCGACTAACTCCCCCTGCAAGGCGTTTTCCGTTGTTATCCAACTACCCTCTGAGTCTCCCATTGCGGCAAGGGTATTGCACCGATCTGCTCCCCATCTCTATGGACGGGGGCAAGAACAAACTGATCGAGCCTCATGCGCCAGAGGGGAAGGAAGGACTGGAGGTTTGTATGTCGAGGTGTGGTCCCTTCGCTCACGAGGCTTCTTGCACGTTCATAATGAATTTGTTTAGTTTGAGCTCGCTGTTAATCCATATTGGATGAGATTAGGAACGTGTTCATGGATTTTTTTATACCGTGGGAAGAGGCAGTCACGATAGATATTCCTTCTCGTCGCAGCGGAAGGAATCGAGGACATTTACAGTATGCTGAAGTTAGGCGGCAAAAATTCTGTAGCTTGTGAGTCCGATGTATATACAGCCATGGTAATATCTTCATGATATGCTGCCAGACCGTTTTTGGATGAGTGGTGGTGGTCCTGGTAATATACTGTACGTGTGACATCGTGGCACGTAGGACTCGATATGCATCGATTTCTCGAAAGAGAATCTCGATCGAGTCGAGCGTCTCATCTATGCGGCAAATGCTCCCATTGTTTCCAAGATAAAAATGCAAATATGAGAATTGGAAGATATCGAACCATCCTGTGCCCACAAATTCCTGTCTGTTGTCGCAGAGGATTCATTTCCTTAAAATCCTTGTTACAAGACTTGGACGACAAGCAAAATCCCTTTTTTTTTCTGTTTCTCTGTATGTTCCAGGTTTGCATACGATAGGGACACATCCTTAGGCGCTATTGAAAAAAAAAAAATGGTTTTCTTCATTCCACGCCAATTCGTCGCCGACTCCCGTTTTGCTCTCCCATTCCTGCATACAAATGCTAATGGGTGAACACTGCAGGTGAGTCTGAGAATCGCTGGGTGAGAAACGGGTTAGTAAGGTTGACTACCTAATTGCTCAGCGTAAACGCTAAAGCAATCGCCAAGCACCTTTCCTTCTTCGCTGTAGAAACCCCCCCCCACCTTCTCAAGGGAATACTGATTGCAATGGAATTAAGTTTAGGTCGTCACGTTAGCAGTTTTCAAAACATCGATCTATCGATGGTGACCCCCTCCTCCCCATGCATGGTTACAAGTTTCAATCTTTTCTAGCCGCGATCGTGTTTTGCCTCGTTCGAAGCGGAGACCTTCGCAGGGAGGAATAAAATCTCTATGCCTGTAACTATCGAAAGGTGAGAACAATTCATCGATGTTCCTTCAATTGCCGTGGAAAAAAGGTTGCCAAACCCGTTCTACACAATTTTCTTTGAAAATTATCACCGGCAGATGGAAAACCAGCTGATTCTGCCGAGGGCCCGTTCCCGACACACTGCAACGTCAATGTAAAAAATTCACTTAGGTTTACCTTCATATGCCCCACGGCAAGTCGAAAATAAAGTACTGAAGCCTTAGGAATAGGAGACTTGCATTCAAACAGTCCTCTTCCGCAGCATGCACCTGATGTACGGTAGGCTGAAATTGAAACTCTCTCCCCACCTGTCGCCATACCAACAAGATTATTCTGCCCGCCCATGCGAGTTACGCTGTATCGTACTGTACACGCTTCAATCCATTTGCCGGTACATCGCGATGGTCGAAATAACAATCGATACCTTCAACTATCGGTAGTAGTATCGACGCTTGCTATCGTCAGCCCTAAATATAAATGTTCTTGGCATAGTTCACTGAAACTTTCCACGAAATATTTTTTTCTCAAATCACCATCAATTACCAACGTGCGGATCATGTTTTTCAGGTGGAGGTAGGCAACTTGTTGATGCCTACCGTGTCACTATCCACGTGGAGTGAAGCAGCTCTTTCCACTATGACTCCGCTACAATGGCTAGACGTGGATCCCTCATCAGCTGAGCGACTCTGACAAAGCAAGCCGTGTCAGTGTCTGCGAATCACTGCTACTTCGTCACAGAAAGGACTTGAAGGAAATCGTTACTGGAATTGTGAATTTGGCCCTATACGTCAACCATACTCGCAAGAGTTAATGGCTTCCACGAGGAGAATTGCCGCCACACCGAAACCAGGTTTCCACGTGGGATTCATAAGGAATATTGTACTATGAGCTCCTGCCAACCGGTACCACCGTGACTGCCGTCGTCTATGCTGCTCAACTTCAGAAGTTGGCTAGCGTCGTTCAAAAAGAGCGTCCCAAACGCGACAAATTCTCGTTCCGCATGATAACGCTCGTCCACATGCTGCGAAGATGACTCGCCAGACAATTTCGGAACTGGGCTGGGAAGTTTTACCCCATCCAGAGTATTCTCCGGACTTGGCCCCATCCGACTATCACTTGTTCCGGGCCCTCAAGGCCCACCTGTGGGACAAGGCCTTCGACGATCAAGCACGGCTCGAAAATTATGTCGGCCGTTTCTTCGCTTCGCAATCGCCAGAGTTCTGGAAAAGGGCATCGAGCAGTTACCCGTGCGTTTGGAACATGTCATAGACAACAATGGTCATTACATTGTAGACTGAAATAGCATTTCAATAAAGTTATAAAATTTTGAAAAATTTGCAAATGTTGCAAGACTTTCTTTCCAACCTAATATAAATAGTTTTAGAAAGTGTTGCAAGACTTTCTTTTCAACCCAATATATCAGGAGAGCTAGTACTTAATACCATTTGTAGAGTACAGGGAACATGAGTTCCATCTAATGAGGAATCTTGGATCTGCAACTGCGGGATGGTCAGCTAAAATTTCATATGGATGGTGTTGTGTTAATTTTGCATAAACTTGATGTCGTGTACTTCACGTCAGAGGAAGTGAAGTCTAGTTCATGTCAAATACACCTACACTTTGGTGACGTAAATATAAGAACGTAAATTTTACGTAAACTTGATTTCACTTTCATGGCAATCGCAAGAAGTTTACATTCTTTGAAAAAATATATTTTGTTTACGTAAACATGCTGCTAGAGAAAAGTGATAAATACTTGGTGAGGGGCTGGCCTCTTCTCGACTTACAGTCATGGAGATTAGGATAGTCTGTCTCCTCTTTGAAGACTCTTATTACAGAGCGAATGGAACCGATCCCAGAGCATTGATACCCCGGAAGCGCCGCTTCCAACTGGCCATGTCAACACTCCTTCGTAAACATCTCCCCTTTTACAATATATTTATCTTTTATAATATATTTATCTCCCTCCTACCTCTGTTCCCAACTGAATTGCACAAACACTGACGTTCTGTGACCTCTCCATTGAGCCCTTAAATGAATATGTTACACATTCAACACGTTCCTATGGGTTATTCCTACGCATACTCGGTGGTCGCTCTTTCCCCCATTTGCAATGCGAGTGAATCATAGGTTGGAGACTGATAGTGGGTGAGTACAAGATTCCCTCTCTCATGCATCGAAGAAATGTAGGATGCCGCGGATAGCGTGTAAGATGTCTTGGATCTTCAGGGACTCTGGACAAGAAACCGTTTAATAACTGCTGAATAGGTATTGTTCAAATTCACTGATGGTAAAGATAGAAAATGGGGCTTTGATTCCTTCAGTACTATCGATATCCATCTCAAAATGCCACGCCACTCTATCTCGGTGAGTTTGAGGGAGGTTAATATTGAGATGATGCAAGTCTACATTGCACTATGCATTGCACTATGAGCTGCACATTTCCATTTCCATGGAATATTTTATTTCCGAGAAGCAATATATCCAGGCTCACTTCTCGTCACCCAAGCGAGGTGCATGAAGGGACTATTTCATGCCAACAGCAGCTAACGCTGCAAGGCAACTTTCTGCACGATATAAAACGAGGAACGTGGATGGCAACGTATGGGATCATGGGTGAAATGTGTCCAAAGAGGTACATTTAATTCAAGATTTCCACGTTTTTCAAAGTGGTGAAGATCATATTTTGCAGACATCTAACAATGACACTAGATCACTTGCATCAATCGTCATAGGCGGCCCGAACCGACTCCATACATGCCAGCGATCTGGTTTTCAGGCGTAATCGTCAATTGCTAGCCGGGATTTCCTGCCTGATAGAAATTTTAATTTGTTTCATTGTACCCGTGGTGATTTCGTGGGGAGTATAGGAAATAATCTGCGTTCTATGCATTGAGATAGGACATCGGCACATCTTCTGACAGTACCAATTTTCGTCTTCCGCTGCTAATTCAAGGCAAGAAGGGGAAGAGACAAGGAAAGTTCTGCAGCCCGATTCCATCCGCATGGAATGGAGATGGTTTTACAATGAATTCCTCTACTGTATATGCACGAATGTTTCCTCTCGCGCATCTTCCAGACTACGTGGGTCATCACTGCTGGATTTTCTCGTCTACTACAAGTCATTATTTCTGACATGTTACAGGAGGAATCGAGGGCTAATATTTCATTATGTAATTGGACACCTCCATAAACGGGAGAGGGCTAATTCTAGTCTCACTATGGCAGGAATGCGAGACTCTAGTTTTGTTTCGAATGGGAACGTGAATAGCACGCAGTAGGAACACAGCAGGAGAGGTTGAAGAGAAGTATTCTGACATCTGCCCCATCAGCCATATGGCGTTAGGAAAAATTTGTATTCGGAAATGGAAAGTGAGGGGAAAGGGAGCGCTCAAGAACCAACAGGCCTTTTATGGGAAAGATAAGATCATTTGAAATCTAGAAGGAAGCGATGGAATACGTGGAACTGGGAGTTATTTAATGGCTACCGGCTGTGGAATTACAAGTTCTTTCTAATCCGATTGCACCGCTAAAATTTCCTAACTCTTCCATTCCCGGGAGTGAAAGCTGAATGAATCTACGCCGCCAATGATATTTTCGTCATCGTTTCGTAGTTCTGACTGAACGCTGCCATAGTTTCCCGATAAACAAAAGCCAAATATTCCATTTAAAGTGCCTATTCATAATATTCCCACAAAATAAGTCAATGTACTCTTCCCCCAGGCAGGGACAACGACCTATACGATGTATTCATCAATTCGGAACTAACTACCATCAATAATTCCGTCTGTTCCGTTTGCCGGGTACCAGTATAAATGGAGACGAAAATTACGAGCATTGCGCTCTCGCCACTACTATAAGTGTCATGGTCGTGTTTCAGTTAGAGAATGTAGATACTTAACTAAAGTGAATATTGCCTGGACGCAACTAAACTCCAGATAGCTGATGACAAACTGCATCAGCAGATGCAGTTTGTGTGCAAAACTGTGCAGTTTGTGTCTAAACCCGTCTAGCACAATGAAACGAATCCCAGCCTCCCCTGCCCCATCCCCAGCGTTTCTCTTCAGGAAGCTCCCACTCCACCTGAACTCGTCGACCTACCTACCTTCCTTCCCCTTCTATCAGAGATGGAATAGAATCAGAGAGAGAGAGAAAATACTTATCTCCATTCCAACCTCCGTTCCCAATTCAATCGGTACTGGTAGATAACGCGTTTCCTTTTTGTCAGTCATTCTTAAACCTCTCCACTGACCCCTTAAAAGACCAAACGTTACCGGGCGAGGGATTAGATTTGATGGGATTTCGACCCATACCGTTGGTGCAGGGAAGTGCATGAAGAACCTGAGAACATTTTCGCTATCGAGATGAAAATAATCCTTTCCAATTTGACATAATCTGCTGCCCTTACTTATGTATCTTCAATAAGCTGCCGCTTTTACATGGAGTAGGACATCACCCCAGGTCTTCATGCACGATGTTCCTCACTGTCTTGGGATCGATTCCGGTCTCCCTGGCTCTCTTCCTGATGGATCTGTGGGGGTTGTAGTCAATCTCGTTACGGATGAACTTGATTATCTCTGGCGTGCGGACGGTCGTCTTCTTCCCACACCTGGGGCTGGGCTGACCACTGCCATACTTCTCATAACTGTTGAGCTGCTCCCACCGGATACCGGCATCACCGCCGCCTACTACAGCGATCGGCTGCAGAAGCTCGAAGACCGACTCCGCGCGATGAGGCCAGGGTACCTTCGTGTTCGATTCTTCACGACAACACGAGGCCGCATGTCGCGAATATCACACGGCAGAAACTGCTGGATCTGGGCTGGGAAGTTCTGCCTCACCCTCCGTATAGCCCTGATATGGCACCAACCGACGACAATCTCTTCCGCACTGTGGATAACCATCTTCGCCAGAAAACGTTCAAGGATCGAAGGTCGAAAACCGGCTGACTGATTTCTACAGCTCAGTTCTACAGGGATGGAATCAGGAGACTGCCTGATCGTTGGCAGAAGGTGATTGACAGTGATGGCGTTGAATTCGTTGAATTAACTTTTTTCCTTTTTTAAGAAACTCAGTTGTATGGAATGTTCTCGAAACTGCTAGAACTTTCCGATCGACCCAATACATCCGCGCTGCTTCAGTCACAAGGACTTTAGCGTCCTGATCCTAACGAAGATCATCTTGAATCATGACTCCCAGAGCCGATTTTATCTTAGTCGAGTCCAGGGAAAAAAACTCAGTTGTATGGAATGTTCTCGAAACGGCCAGAACTTTCCGATCGACCCCATACATCCGCGCTGCTTCAGTCACAAGGACTTTAGCGTCCTGATCCTAACGAAGATCATCTTGAATCATGGCTCCAAGAGCCGATTTTATCTTAGTCGAGTCAAGGGAAGAAAGTGAATATGAAAACAGGAGTCTGTCCATGGAGTCCTCGAGAAGCAAAACTAGATGCGTGTGCATTTGCTGAGATTCAATTTCATGTTGTCGTATAGGAACAATTTTTCTTGTTCATTATGAATGGCTTAAAGATTGAGATGAATATGTTTTGGAACGCTCGTGAGGGATTTTTTTTATCATCCAGAATATTTTCACTTTCCTTGGCAAAGTTTCTCTTCGATTCACATCTGTGCTTTAATAATCGTTTTGTCGCGGCATGGAAGAAGTATTGTTTCTGGGGGGTTACATGCAAATTCGGCTCTGATTGCTTAGGGAAACAAAGTCTAGTAATTGACAGCATGTTCTGGAGGCATCGCATAAGCGGGTAGGCAAAAATTATCTCTAATTAGAAATGGTTAGTGGATAAACGATCGGCGTCAAGGGATCTGGTGGTTGTGAATTATATATCATGCCGACTTAACCTCAATGAGGGAGATAATAATCACAATCAAGGAAAATGGTTACCCAAATGCTACCCAGCTGCACGAAAGGCGCACAATCGATCCATTCTCGACTCGATCCGAAGGGGAAGCGAGTCGTTCCATGCACTTTGCTCGGTTGTGCATCGTTATGCAGTTATGCGTTATGTTATTCCTCTGAGGAATGCATTGCCCATTCCAGAGGGAAGGCAAATTTTAAGAGAAGAAAAAAAACCACCCCAGAATCGGCAAGGGCAGAAAAGTGCCACTCCATTTTGTCCACATCATATTAAAGCCAAATTCATTTTCTCAACATTGAGTGATAACGAAGTCATGTCATTTAATCGACTTTACCAAGAGTTCATGAAAAAAATCCAACTTCAGTCCTAATAGTGGATGGCACGCCCTACTCCCCGTAGGGCATATAGATTTACGGTTGGAAGAACAGTCGGATGTGATTCCTTTTCTCCGGCCAATCACGGCCATCCGGCCCACTTCCGATGCCTCCCACCGTTTCCTAGTGACCGCATACAAAAAATCACATACATACGGTGGTTGGCCTCGACTCGAGAACAGTCCCACCACAACCCTTCTATCGTCGAGGTGAGGTCCATTTTCTCTACAAGATTCGATGGTCGCATTTCTCGAGCTGCGTCGATTGTACCCTAAATGGATTCTCTAGTTACAATTTCACTTTTTACATTTGGAAGGTCAATCATTCAGCAAATGGGTTTCTGCGACTAAACATTTTTGTCGGAAATGCAATTAGATGAACTCTACGTCCTACGTCAAAATCGTTTATCGCATAGGAGTTTTGTTCGTAGAGAATTATATCTTTCATTATCCAATCAAAGAACCTGCGTAGTTGCCTTGGGTAAGTGGGATTCCAGGGGCAAGACAGAATCCCCTTGCATTTTAAGCTGATATCTGCAAAATAGGGAAAGTTACGCTAGTAGCACGTAACACTGAATCGGCATCAAATCCATGTTGTTTCAATGTTATGTATTATTACTGAAAATATTTGCGTATTGAAATTGCAGAAGAGCAGAGCACTCCAGTTCATATGGAGTTAACTTTCATTATCATTTAACTTTTGCTGGAAACGAATTTTGTTGCAAATTTTCTCCCAGAGACGCAAATTCAACATGATGACATATGCAAACCTAGAAAGTTTCAAATATATTCGTAACTCTGAAATGGGAAACATCTCGAAGGTCGAGCTGCTCGGTGTGTCAAAATCCTTTGACAGTAGCGACGGCGGTGGTAAACATGAAACATCTTTGAACACGAGATTGGCATGAGTGACGCCACTAATCTGTTATAGGTTAAGGGTTATGGAATAAGCAGGGATTAAAGGAGAATGCTAGGTAAAAGCATATCCGCAGCACTTCAAAAGATTTCTGCATCGAGATTCTCCTCAAAAACCGAAGTTAAATCCACAGGCCTAGCCCTTCCGTGGATCTCAATCTTGTTCGGAAAGAAATCGCATGAGAAGTGATCATCCGAGAAGAAGAAATAGTGAAGGATGAGGCACACTAAGCATACAGAGTCAGCAACGCAACTGATGATCCTGCGGGCAGTGAGTCATAATCCCAGGGGAGATTTTTTTGTTTTTCTTCCTTTTTTTTTTCCTTCTACTTTACTCTTCCTTCAAATATGCATCTCCTCCTTCCGAGAATCTTGTATAATGTCTGGACGAGTTGTTCTACGTACCATCTCTGATTCGTTGCAAATAAGCACTTGCATTTCACGTTTCTCCGGCGATTTATATTCATAAAAAAATTAAATAAAAAATTGGGAGATACTGGTTTCTTTTTACAATGTCGACAGATAGAGCTAAATTACTTCTGGAAATTAAATAAAGGTTTAGCACTAGCTTCAGATGGATTCGTAATGAGGAACGCACACCGTTTTCCTAGTTAGCACTCCAGATGCCAAGTATGGTAACAAGGAGATGAGTCGGAACGGTTTGGAGATGTATTTGGAGTCAAGAAACAGAACTTTCTTTTTCTCCCAGGTCAGTTTCCTCATCATATGTTATTCCTGCACACTCGGGACCACCCAGGCCAGATTTCTCCAAGGGAAGACGTTCGTCGCTATCGGAGGCACCAACGCAACGATCGTAAATCCGCTCATCACCATCACCGACTGCGATGCCTTCGCCTGCGCTCGTTCATGCCTCAGGTAAACCCTCCTCGAATCAACGAACTCGTCCGATGGATCGAAATTCGATTTTTTTTTTCGACTGGTTCGAAAGGAACGCGAACTGCAGGGTGTTTGCTCTCGAGACTCGGCCCACCACCACGGTCTGCCAACTCGGAAGCAGTGCTTCGACCATCATTAACAATCCCAAAGGCATGTCTGCTACCCTGTATTATGACAGTAAGTGCATGGCAAAGTTCTACGATGGCTGAAAATCATCATTTTCGTTTTCTTTTCATGGTTCGATTCGTCGCCAGCGACCGAACTGCGCCGCACATTGCACGTAAATAGTATTCCAATAATCATCATCGTCGTCATTCGCTGCATTGACTTGAAAGGCGCATGCATCAAATATGCGAGGAAAATGAAAGTCAGAACTTCACTGCTCCGGTTTTTCAATTAAGATGAAGAATTGGTAACTCCAATACTAATTCCTTTTTTCAGTTAACTTTGCCTGAACTGCTCCATATCAGATTCACTGACATTTTATCGCTTTGAAAAATGTTCCGAGCTCGCGATGGAAACGGCCGCCGCGTTGGCAAACAAAACAAGTCAGTGAATATTTCCTGTCGGTTCAGATTTTAAAGCAATGATGAGATTTTCACCAGTTTGAAATGATAGGCCGTGCATCTCACCCTTTGGCCCTCGCACGGATGATTTCCGTGCTCTTTATTACAGGGAGCACCGTCCCACCTGGTTACACCTTTGACATGATCACGGACAAGATGCATATCCTGAAGCCTTTCACCGTATTCATGAACTACACCACTGGCTTGGCTGCTTGCAAGGCGGACGGCGCAAATCACCTCGTTCAGGACGACTAGGGCCTCACTTGGCACAACTTCATCTTGCAGTACGCCGCGTCGAACTTTGCTGCACCTGGCCCTTTTTGGTTGGGAGGCGACGACCTGGATGGAAATCATATCTATAATTGGAACGACGGTAAGGGCTTTCCGAATCCGAGTCAACTCTTCATAGTCGGCAGCCGGACGTATAAATGATTGGTATGTATACATGTTAGTATGTATTTGAAATAAGGTAATAGTCTGCGTTGACGAGCTGGAGTTTAATAGCCGAGATTTCAGTAGATGTCCAGCACGAGAGTAGAATCTGCATCCAATCTGCATTCAATTGTCATCTTAATATTTTGTCACAGGAACGTTGGTGTCGGCCTCGGTTCCGACCTTCTGGGAAACAGGGCAGCCAGACTATAATGCCCAATGCATGCAACTTCATTGGTATTACCGAGGTTTACACGACCTGTGGGATGATTTCTTTTGTTCACAACTGTTTGGCGTGCTCTGCGAGGTCCGCTTGCCCTGAAGCATTTCATCAATCCAATACGTACTGGAACGGAAATACTTGTTGACGGTTGCATTCATGGGGACTGTGCCTTTCGCGACGGGGCTGTGATTCACTTACATAGCTTACATTACATTTTTTTTGCCAAATTCGACGGATGAAAATACGCAGTAACTAATATAAAATTGAGGAGTGTATTTTTTTTATTATAAAGCACTTTTTCGCGCAAAAATGTTTTTTTTTTCCCATTCGTTTTCATTTGCTTCTGCAAGACATCGCAGAAATTCGTGTGTCGAGTGTTCGTGCAAGTTTATCATGTTTCCTTCAAGAACTTTCAAGATATTCTGGTTATTGTACATTTGAAAGTGTCATCAAATCGTCATCAAATTTGAAATGCAATATTTTGACTCTTAAGAACCATGTCACTGCAATCTCTGGAGGGGATGGGGAACTGATGCTTTGGAGAACTTCAGCGCGACCTCGAGATGAAGAACTTAGTGAGCCACAACTGCTCATATCACTATGTTCTCACTTGTTATAAATAGTCTTCCTGTGAGATGTATAATTGAACATTTCGTTGTATTTTTTTCATTCATTATATATTTGTCTGTCAGGAACATAGTAATTTATTCATAAATAAATTAGTGGTTCCATTAAAAGGACACAAACGTAAATAAAATGCTAAAATGTCTTCACTTACAATTGTTGTTGCTCTATCTCAAGGCCAAGGAAAGTTCCACGCTCAGATTTACGTTTGGCGTATGCAGATACGTAACAACCGAAGCAGCATGTTAATTTTACGTAAGCCAATTGATGACTCATTAGTTCCTCCTCACGTACCAGAACCTTGGGAGAAGTAGTAGATGTTTAGAGAAGCTCTCTTCCATAAAGAGACAGAGAAGGTATAATACTTGTTGAGCTGGGATTCTACTTTTCCTTATTCCCGTGTACTGTTGTAATAATGAGTTTAGCTTCTGCATTTAATGATTCCCTGAGTCATATATCGATAAAAATTATACAATAATTCCATCCTTTCCATCTAATATATTGGGTTGGAAAGAAAGTCTTGCAACACCTTCTAAAACTGTTTATAAAATTTTTCAAAGGAATGATGGGCGGGGCTTTGTATTTTTATATGCTGGAATAGCTGGTTCTAGAAGCTTCTGCTTCTTAGAATGCTGGTTCTAGAAGTTTCTGCCCTTGGGGTATATAAGACGGCATCTGCCATTAGTTTGCAGCCATGACTCCGATCGAACAAGCAACTCTTCGCCCCATCGTCTTGTACGAGGTCCTCCAAGGCCACAGCGAGAGCCGCCGCGGACAACATCTGCGCTGCATTCAAGGGCAACGTCGTCCACCATTCCACGGTGTCTCGATGGTTGAAACGCTTGGAATCTGGCGACACGACCTTCGGAGATCGACTGCGCTCAGGACGTCCATCTACAGTCGATGACGGAGTCCTGCGGAACCCCCTCGACGGCAAGCAGAACGCCACCACTCGCGAATCGGCGACTACATGTGGAGTCACCCATATGGCTATCGCCAATCATCTGAACGACCTCGGCTATCGGAAAGTTTACTATACATTTGGAGTCACCCATATGGCTATCGCCAACCATCTGAACGACTTCGGCTATCGGAAAGTTTACTCGAGATGGGTCCCTCATCGACTCAGCGACTCAGACAAAGCAAGCCGTGTCAGTGTCTGCGAATCACTGTTCCTTCGTCCGCACAGAAAGGACCTTTTGAAGGAAATCGTAACTGGAGATAAGAGCTGGGTCCTCTACGTCCACCATACTCGCAGGAGTCAGTGGCTTCCATGAGGAGAATTGCCGCCACAAGAACCGAAACCAGGGTTCCACAAGAAGAAGGTTCTTCTCTGCTCTTGGTGGGATTCAGAAGGAATGTTATACTGAGCTCCTGCCAACCGGTACCACCGTGACTCCCGTCGTCTGCGCTGCTCAAATTCAGAAGTTGACTGGCGTCACTCAAAAAAGAGCGTCCCAAACTCGACAAAGTTCCCCTTCTGCACGACAACGCTCGTCCGCATGTTGCGAAGATGACTCGCCAGACAATTTCGGAACTGGGCTGGAAGTTTAACCACATCCAACGTATTCTCCGGACTTGGCCCCTTCCGATTATCACTTGTTCCGAGCCCTCGAGAATCACCTGCAGGACAAGGTTTTCGACGATCGAGCACAGCTCGAAAATGAT
>CAJPEV010005702.1:0-13621 GCA_905338385.1 Darwinula stevensoni
CAAACAGAAAATACTAAATTTAATTCAGCTTACGAGAGACGTAGTTCTTACCAGCATGGAGAGTGATGCATTGCATCCAATTTCGCCCTGCTATTGTAGATACCTACGGAACAGTAGAGTCAAAACTCATAGACAATTTATGCGTGAATATCTGCTAACAGTCTTTTTCTTGAGCGGTATTAGTAATCAATTTCCAAATGGTGTGTGAAATTAGTTTATGTTCCCTTTTTTTTTTCTCCTGTCTCTATTATAACATGTCGACCCGAATCAAGGACAGTAAAGATATTCCACTTCGTTTCTTTCAGTAATTTCTCTATCCTTCCTTTGGTTCTGGCCATCCAGAACCCGTCTGGCACAGATACGGCGTTTCGACGTTGAACTTGGGTGGATACGTAGCAGGTTAATGCTGTCACAGCCTCCACACACGTGGCAGAGGCTTCAACTTCCTCGATGCCGATATATGTACTGCGTCCTTAACTGTTTCCATTTCATTACGCTTGCCTACCTTGTGCTAAATATGGCGAAATTCTTAGGGAACTTCGTCCAGTTAATGACTACGTCCCTTCGGTTGAGACGCCAATGATAGACTTGCATGCTCCCTTGAAGAACCAATCACTTTCGTCGTGGGTAGGCCTCGACCTATCATGCCTATATACTTGTACATGTATTATTTATCATTCACATATCCTCAGGACTAATCTCAATCCTACATACAGTTTAACATAAAGAGGTCTCCCATCCATTCATGGACCTGTTGGTATTATTAGCTGGATTGTGTGCTGCCCAGCTTATAGACTTTTGTGCAATAACAAACTATTTTTATTTTAGATAGGCCTATTGCTTATTATGAGACTCCAGGAACTATGAATGTCAATATAATTCAATAGATTTGTGTATGTGATTTAATGTTCAACCAGTATGCTGCCTGGATATAAAATACTGTTCCAAAGCTGAATGTCTAGAGCAAATAAATTGATACTTATTTTCATTATGGTTTACTGAGTTAGTAGCATTTCATCCGACCCACTTAGTTTCTCCGGCATCATGTTCAAACACCCATTTTTGTACAACTTCGGAAATGTACATAATGGAGAATTGGAGAGGGTTGGATGGGTCAGTTGATTTGAAAATTGTCCAGACTCCACAGGCAGGAATATTTTTTGCAAACCATTCTTGTGTTTGGGCCAAAGTGAAAGCTGTATTCTGCCAACTCTTCCAAGATGTGAGAAGATGCAATAAAAAAAGCAAGATTTTTATAGACTTATAATTTTCTGTGCTCTTTATCTTGGAAAGCTAAACTGATCCATAATGATACGTAATGTACGTAATGTATGTCTAGGCAGCTTTGATATTTAATGATCCATCGGACTTGCGATGCTTGAAGTGGTCTTTAATTTTAATTCGATCCTTCAAGGAGTTTTTGGTAGACAAAGTTCCCTATTTTAGAACATGCTCCATTTTTCTGCGAGGCTAGGCACTTATCTTACTAATGAATGAAAGTGCTTGTGAGGCTGGATCGGTGTGACGCATCTCTATATATATAAAGAAGAAAGTTTGTCTATCTGTCTGTTCTTTTATGCATTCGGACCCCTTGGAGGCAGTGCAACCAAACTTTGCATGGCCTCCTCTTTCATCCAGGGGAGGGTCGGGGGCTATGTTTCCATCCAAAATTTTCACTCCCGGGTTACTTTTTCCGGGGGGCTGTATTGTCTGAGATGACATTGAGAGGAGCGACTGATTCCTGGATTCGTTGGTGCATTGGTAGCATACCTGACTGATGATCAAAAGGCCCGGGTTCGATTCCTGGGCATCCCCAGCCTTTTTTTTGTCCTCTCATGCCATCCAACTCTCCCATCCCGGCCACCTGCATTACAGTACCCCGGGGTAATCCCATTTCTGGATCACTACTGTAGGTAGTAAGTAATATTCTTTTGATCAAGTTTTCATCGAAAATATGTTTCAAAACGATAAAAGCATTTCACCAAGAAGTTTTTCCCTTAAAGATAATTTAGAAATTATTCAAAGCGTGCAAAAAAAATGTTTAAAAGGGAAAGGGGTCCGAGCGCATTTTGCGACACCCAAGATCGGCAATTTATAGGAGACCATGAGGCTAACGTTCCCCAATTTGTCATGCATGAATTATTGAATTTCCCCGGGCAACGCCGGGTGCTTCAGCTAGTCCTATATATTAAAAACACAATGAAATTGCGTTCGTGCATATGAAGCCTCTGATGCTTGGGTCTGAGTGCATGTCCGCAAGTCCATGTGCGCATGCGCGGCGCCTTCTGTCTGCCAAAGGGTGTACGTTCCCTTTTAAAATGCTTTCTCCATCAGTGTTTCTAATTACTTCAGCCGATCTACCAGGAAATATTTCTTTCAAGAGGAACGTTCAATTTTGAGCAAATAAGGCAGTGGCTGAAAGGCACTCGAATTTCGTCGCACCAATCAAACAGAATGGCATTTTCGGCTCGCATAACCAGGAGCAACGATTACTGTGTCAGAAACTTACTGTGTCAGACCTGTTTCCCGAAATAAGCACCGACGTGTTTATGTATGCCATCAATGGCTTGATGTAGGAGAAATGACGTGAAGAGACTACCTAGATATATTTTAATTAAGCTTGAACTGTAATGGCTGCTAAAGTCATTCCTATTTTCCTTACTAATAATACAAAATGTGTTTTCTGGGACGGTCTTGATGGTACATGGTCTTCCTGTAGTGTTTCCCATACGGATGTGCTTATTTATTTATTATTTTTTATTACTAACACGATTATCTGAATATGGTGAATGCCTTTAGCACGTATCGAAGTAATATAGGTTATCCGAAGAATGGACAGACACGTGAAACAGCTTCACCGCGGCCGCATTGCTCAAATATTAATTAAATGAACGCTTCAGTATGGCACCAATCCTTTAACATTGATTCAATGTTGATTCGATGTTGAAAAGATCAATATTGAGAGAACGTTGTCCGGTGAACGTAACATCAACAGATGGCTGGCGAGACATCTAGCGAGACATGCGAACAAACAAGATTTCCTGACTGCGAAATATGATGGAAACTACTTTCCCAACATGATTAGTTACCATATTCATGCAATCAGTACGCGTCTCTAGTACTTTTGGAACAGTACTTGATATTCTCTCCACAAACGACGCCTGGGAAGGAATTTGACTTCCTGAATATATTAGACCAACGTTGCAACCCAACCAAACAAGACCCAGGATAATTCTGAGCAGGGTGATGGACGCAAGAAAGTATGCGAGGTCATATTACTCCATGAGAGCACGTCGCCCTGTTTTCGATGAATGAACCCAATTCATGATCACTGCCGAAGGGTGCGTGGAGTGAGGGTAACTTATTATTAAATCACGGAAATCGCGTCGGTGTCAAGCATCCAGGGCAACAAGATGCCTCTTTCTCATCTCGGCATCAGTTTCGCATTGCCCTTGGATGGGGGGGATCTTAAAAAAGCAGATTCGGAGGATGGAGGTCGTGTCCAGATGTTTCAGTCATGAAACGGCGCATGCGCACGAATTAAACAGATTGTTGAGACCTGTCACATCAACGTTGAATCATCGTAGATTCAATATTTCTTCAATGTTGATGAAAATGAATTTTCAATGTGGAGTCAACGTTGATAAGCAAATGTTGAAGCAACGTTGCAATGTTGGTTTTGAACATTGAATCAATGTTGATAAAAATGAACTTTCAATATAGAATCAACTTTGACAGGCAACGTGGTTTAAACGTTAGCTGCGTTGACGAAATGACGTTGACTCCAAGTTGATTCAACGTAAGTGTGCTACTTGGGATATTTTATATGTCTTAAAGCGAACATGTAAAACAAATACCGAAAAATCAGGCTTCTAAGTACATATGATACTCGGATATACTTCTTTCTCAAAGCATATACGCTTCAAGTTTCCTGTTCTCCAGCCAGTGGCGTCGGTATAAGTCTCCTCGCAAACGAACCCTGGGATTCAATGCACGCGAGTCGTCCTCCAAGCGAGTGCGTGGTACTTTTCTCTGGAAATCCATGAAGGACAAGGGTGAGTCACCTCGCAAAGAAGAAAGAAAGACATCTGCTCGCATCAACATGCTTCAGATTAGATTTCGGAAAATCCACGTTACAAAGTTCACAGAGTATGGACACATCCTGGAGGAGGAGATATTTATTTTGTCTCTGAGAACAACACACATTGTAAGAAAAAAAATCGCCTCTCTCGTATTTGAGGTAAATGAACCAAAGATGATATATGTACTTGCTATGGACGCGCCTCCGGGGCTCTACGCTCTAGGAAAATTTCTATTGCATTTGAAGCATCCAGTTTCGTTTCTCATACCTACCAACATTGCTAAATTCGCTCGTTCGGGAGTATTTTTCATTGTAACTTCAATTTACTTCAGGTCGTGCGAAGTCATAGTCAGCCTGTTGCAACCCTAAAAGAGCGAAGATTCTTCGTTTCTCCCGAAATGTTACCTTGGAGGTTTCTCTTGATATTGTATCTCATATGACCAAACGGTAATCAGTATTCCTTCAGCAAAAATGAGCACTGTTACCAATTCTTCAAGCTCAAATAAAGACCTGGAAGGTGGCAGGACCCCAATCTAATTTTTTTTCCTGAACACAGTGTTCCATTTGAAAAAATGTTATGCAAGTGAAAATCTGTACATTTCCCTGTACATACCCTAAAGGCACAATATTTGGGTGAAACATTTTACTCAAAGGAATTGGGAAGGTTCCACTTTTCTAGGTGCACTTCGCGAGTATCCTCGCTTGGACAGGCATGCCAGGGACCGTGAGCCAATCGTTATTTGTGCCTGAGATCCTTGAAAACGTCGGACTAAAATGCTTGAACTCCTGTACTCTCAAAAAGGCCTAGGGTTATTGAAGACTTCTATGTCGATTCTATTCTGACTTTGTTATTTAACCCTTTAATGCATTACGTAGCAGATATGCTACATTCCAAAACCAATTGTTTAGAATGCGTAAGTTGGGAGCTCCAGAATTAAATCGGTTCATAGCAGATGTGCAACAGGCCGGTCCTTATACCTAGCAACCATGCGGTCGCTAGGTGCCATGCACTCCTGGTGGCAAGCTAAATTAAAAACATATGGTTTCGTCGTGTGACAGATTGACGTTTCTGGTGAAATTATTTTCACCTTTGCGCTAATCCAGAGTCCAGATGCATCCGTATTTTTTACATTTTCTTTTGCGTTGAGGTATGTACACATGTTAACGGGTCGGATGAGCCCTCTATCGTTCATGCAGCGTGGATTAGAGAGCTGAAAATGTTATTTGTGGCAATAACATTTTCGGGGCTATTACTCACAAATTTCAGGAAATAACATATTTTCCACTTTTCCTGGGTTCCAGGACCTAAGTAAAACGTACCAGATTTTTTCGCGAAAAACAAAAAGTCATACAACAAATGGTAAAACGTTGGGGCTCTCTAGAGACATCTAGCAGCTGACGCAGTACTCTCAGGTCAGGGGTCAATCATCCCTACCGATTTTGCATGCTTTAACCAGTTTCACGGTTTACCCTGTTACTATGCCTATTCATTGCAACATAGATCTTGGATTTGATCCACTTTGATCTGATGGCAGAGCCTCCCAGGGCCTCCACATCATGAAAGAAAAAAGTGACAGGATCTTAAGTAGAGTGCAAACGCAGAAAATCCTTGAGTACCCTCCCTTTAAAATTTTTAATTATCTTTATCATTCCATTCCATCAGAACGGAACGATGTGGAAAAAATATGCCCCAATGGGCATGAAAAGAAACATTTTTTCTGAAATCAGCATATCAATAGTCACCTTCAGGTCAAATTTTAGCTTTCAATGTCCCTCCGCTTGACTGAAGCGAAGAAATTTATTTAAAAACGTACCCACAAAAAACGTGCCCCCAGGGCATGCACCTCCATAGTCGGAGTTATTCTAGAATCACGATCGCAATAGCGACTCATGTACCAAATTTCAACTTTCTACCATATCTAGAACATGGTTAGAATTAGTGTCAGTCACTCTATCGTCCATATTAGATGACGAGAAGCTTTTAAAAATAACTTTAATACTAACCAAGTTCCAATAACGATCTTTCGGGAGAGAGCTTTTAAGAATCTTCCCTTGCTTAAAGTTGAGAATGTATTCAAGTAGATCCTTTGTATTCTGGCAAATGAATTTAATTGTGTTTAATCGAAATAGTTTACGGAATTTTTGGATGCATGCAGACTGATAATCAAATGCAGTCAAACTTGAACATCCAATTTTCCTTTGGGCACGCTCCAATTGCATTTTAAAATAAAATTTTCTCACATCATAAGTCGCAGGTAAATCCCAAAAATTGACATCGAGATCTTTCCCACACTCTTATATTCTCATCCGAGAGGATCTTGACTGATAAAAAAAAAAACTGCCATTACCGTAATAAAAACTTTAATGGTCCCTGTGGGACCTGGAAACCTGCGACAGACAGATATCACAGAGGTGAAACAGGGGGGGGGGGGGCAACATGGAAGGTTGCAGCCATCCACCGTGAAGCTATCCGTTGTACTTGTGCTCTTCTTGAGCTTGGGGAAGAGCTCGGCTCAAAACCCGCAGTTTGCCATCTTCTACTACCCGACCGATTTCGGTGAAATATCTTTTGAATTAACAGACGGTTGTCCTGACCTGAACTCATGCGTCCCCGGCTTCGAAAACATGACGATCTCCGGAATTTGTGTCACTGGCATGTGAGTCCCCCATGTCTTCTTTTCTACTAACCAGCCGATTTACGATTTCCCATTCACTTGAAGACCTCACCTTGCACGACTTGCATAGTCTGGAAGCGATTGCACCCAGCAAATTCATTCAACTTGCAACTAGATATGCTACTAGATATGCTAGATAGGAATAGCTATTAGATAATACACCTTCTTGGAGCATTTTCGTCGCCCCATCCCTAATTGCTGCGTTAGCCTTAGCATATTCTTCATGTTTATCGAAGACGGAATGATACGCACTGTGGAATAAGCCCATTTTTTACGTATGGAAATCTGAACTTGACGAAGTCCATTCGATAAGTAAGTTTCCTTCATCTGTGCACAAAAAATTTATTTATATATCAAAACAAAATACTGCACAAACGTGTCGCAAGATATTGTCATTCCTCGTAAGCGCCGCCGAGCTGAACACCCTTCCGCCAGCGGTGCACCAGTCTCTCGAACGCGCCACCGACACCTGCAATCTCCAGGCGTCGGAGAGAGGTTTTTGCGGCCGCCGTGATGTCCTCCTCGTCGTCAAAGCGGATGCCCCTTTAGTGACTCCTTCGTCTTGGGGAAGTGGCAGAAGTCACACGTGGCCAGATCCGGTGAGTAGGGTGGGTGGCCGAGCACGTCCGAGTCCCAGCAGTCAAGCAGCTCCACCACCTCTCGCTTGGCACGTGCAGGGGCGTCGTAACGATAGAAGATCACGACTCCTCCTTCCAAGATCCACGACCTCCTCCAGCAGTTCTGGGCGTTTCGTGCACATTGCAGGGCGCAGCTTCTCTCGCAGGACCAAATTGTAGTAGGCTCCAATCACCGTGGTGCCGCTTGGAACTGGCCAGCGCAGCAAGATGCCCTTCGTATCAAAGAAGACTGCGTGCATCAACTTCATGGTACCCTGCTTGCGCTTGGTCTTTTGAGGACGTGGTGAATCGTCGCTGAGCCACTCCGTCGATTGCCGTCTGGGCTCTGGGTCCCAGCTAAAGAGCCAAGTCTCGTCACCAGTGACGAATCGCCGCAGGAAGTCTTGCCCTTCGCGTCGGAAGCGCCGGAAATGATGCTTTGACAACCAGGAGGACATCACGGCGGCCACAAAGACCTCTCTCCGACGCCTATGGATTGCAGGTATCGGAAGCGCGTTCGAGAGCATGGCGCACCGCTGACAGAATTGTGTTGAGCTCAGCGGCGCAAATGTGGAATGACCATATCGTGGGACATGTTTGTGCGGTATCTCGTTTTGATATATATGTAAATGTCTTGCACACAGATGAGGGAAACATACTTTTCAAATGGACCTCGTACACATGCAAGGGGAGAACCAAATTACGTTGTGATATTTCTGACGGGGCTCATGCTCATCGCTCGAAAGTTAGCCAGCACACGCTAATAATGTTCAAACGATGTTGACTTGTTCAGCAAAGAACATGTGTCATCACAACACCTACTACGTGGACGAGCTCTAAATTACCATCTAACACGTATTTTGGGCGCTAGCGTTCATGGCATCATCTTTTTTTTAAAAATGCTTCTTGCTTTCAGCTGGATATTCTACTCCGAAAAGAACTACAACTCTGGGGGCTATGGATCGGCTGAATGGATGTTTGGGGTCGATTACTGTTTGAACTCGGATCCCGACGACTTCGAATTCTCATCCCTCAGGTGAGTCCAGGGCACGCCCTAGATGGTGATATGCGATTCATGGCCGTGTTCCCGTTGTAGGCATGCAGGGCGTCAAAGCAACTTCGATGCAAATACGATCACGCTTTACGAATTCCCTCTGTTCTCGGGGAATCAATTCCTCGACTTGGCAGACCTTCCCGAGGTTCCGATGGACGACGTCGACTCCATCATCATCACGGGTGAAAGTGACTGGACCATCTATTCGTGAGTCCCCGTTTCCGTCGATTGCTCTCGTATGTCCGGTGTGGAATCGCCGTGGAAATGCGTGTTTGCCAGGCTCCCAAACTTCATCGGGATCGAGCGATGCCTAGAGACCTGGCCTGGAATGCTCGTGGGTTTTTTCCCGAACCTCTCCGATCTCGAGATGAACTCGGTCAGGTCCTTCCGGGAAGGTTGCTTCGACGACGAGAAGATCCAGCGTCGCTCAGACCGACACGGCGAGGTCGTCACGGAAAGGGAGTGATGTGTCTTTCCACGATTCTTCCCGCAGAAATAAACGACATCGAGTTGTAGACTCGATATATATACGAGCCTAAGAGTAGAGAATTGTCTTGGCAGTGTGCCAACTCAACGACGAAGGAACAGTGGGACTCCGGCTGCAACTCTCACGTAGATGATGTCAGGCCACCAGAGTTGTACTACCTGGATAGGTGAATTTTCGGTCCAAGTTTTGGTTTCATCGATTTTGAGCCATGGTGTGGGTACAAAACGGTACCGCTGGGAGAAAGCAAAATACGTCCATTTCGTCTCGACGGTCGAAATAAATGTATTCATTCTGTATAAATTATCTGAAACCGATCAGTAAAAAAGCGAAAAAGAGCATAGAAAATTTGCCTTCAGGTATATTGAGCCGATTATTTGGAGGTGAATTTTTTTTTGGCGGGCTCATTCGAGAAATTCATTTTTACCTCAATCGGTGAATGCTTCCTGCGTAGGGTCCAAGTCAACGGAACGTAAAAATCCCATTGGGGCGCAATAATTTTAGTCCCCAGCAATATGAATGAGGTGTTTCTATTAAAACGTTGGTCTGATTATTTTGCGATCACCTTAAATACACAATCGTGCAGAAGTTAAAATCACGTGGCTTATCTAATGCATGTCCTGACAGAACCAACTATGAACCTAAATTTAATGGAAACTATAAAAAATGTAGGATTCCAGAAAACAAACGGCAATTTCATGCCTTTTTTTTCTTCAAACGATTGAATATCGAGTGTGCACTATTGAAGCGCATTATATCCTCTAAGATCTCAACAAGATTCTCATCCCTTTTTTTAAATTGTAGTTAGGACTTATCTCACATTTTTTCCCAAATGCTAGAGCCCCATTTCATCTCCTGATGGACATTTTTCAAAACTTAAACGTACACAAACTCCGCGCGTTCTCCTCACATCCCTACGCCCGACAGTCAAAAGTCTTCATCAAAATGAAAGGACGCTCTTCGACGTTCTAACGGACGGGGTGAGGAATGGCTATAGACAGAAGAGGCAGTGAGAATAATTCTTCTGGAGATTCCCCTTTAATCTCTATATGCATTCCGGTTAAAATATCTCTTTAGCAGGCTGGAATAGAAGCAGAAAGTCCCTTCAGCCGGTTTCTCTTTATTTTTTAAACTCAAATTAACGTCATGCGATAAAAAGCATAGTTCGGGACCTTTAGTATTCCTTCTTGTCATAGATTTCTCGCTTATGTATCATACAAAAAGAAAATAAAAAGACGATAATGAGCGACTGTGGGGAAAACTCCAACTCCAACCCGAACCATGGAGATATAATATACACGTTTATGTCACTGCTTCTAGTATGGAATTTAAAATAAATACACTGTAACGAATTGTAGGACCCAATAGACGCAATTTATAATGATAGGTAAAAATTCTTAAGTTTCACGTCGAATAAACTTTTTTTCGTAGGGTCACGAAGACTTCTGGAGTCCAGACATGGGTTTCTCTTTTTTTCGAGCTTAATATTTAAAGTATTTTCATGATCCGCAACAATTTCCCCATTGAGACTCCACGTTCGACGTACGGGATCGAGGAAAATATGTGAGCTTCTCGCAAGTATAGGTCAGGCTAGGGTAATGCCCTGTGTCCTCATATACGTCTCTGCGATTTCTCGATGAATGATGACTCTCAAAACTTAACGTACCCGTGCCAAAACCGTACGCACTTTTGTGGAGATTCGATTTCCGCTCCTCAAAAGTCGAGACAGGCTTCCTCTGACCACGTGTTTCATTTAAGTGGATTTTGCTCGCGTATCCTAGAAGAATTTCTTTTTTAAAGTCATTCTCCCCATGCAGTTTTCTCGAAAACTCTGCGGTTCATGAACGAAAAGTTATTATTCCTCAAAATGGGGAGTAGTTTTGAGCCACCCTACAGTTACTGTGGTATTTTCTGTTAATACCCCTCTCTCTTGAGTGATAGAGGGATATGAAGAGGATATACCTACACTCCTACACTCATCGTTGGGTGTAGAACTAAAATTCCAAGATATAATTAAGAGCCTAATTCAACTTTTTTTTCTCGAAAGTATTTAAAAATTCCTCTCTGCTCATCCGAGAATGAGGAGAGAGTCTCTCTCTCTCTCACTTCACGTGCAATAATTATAAGACCGGACCGTGAGAAATCCATCGCAATAGCTCACAGAACGTGAGTTTAATTTAAATCTTCACCCAAAGGACAGGATCCGCTTTACTCTTCCTCATTTCCTCATCCAACTCTAACGAACGTGCCCTGAATTCTAAATCTAATACTGGATCATTCGTCAAATACCGGATGAATTTTTTTTGGGGGGGGGCGGGAATTCTCTCTTTGGGTTTCCCTCGGCAGTAGGAAACTTTCGAGTCTTTCCGTTTCTTTCATCTTTCATTGCCTAGAAAAGTCATCAACTAATTGACTCATCAAGTCTTTGATTATAATGCAAAAATAAGTTCGGGAACAACTGGTGAAGCAGATACTTAAAATTTCGTGCGAGATCAATTAAAATGGAATTAATAGAGTAGGATCAAACTTGTTTCTTTAAGCCCCGAAAGAAAGTTGAAAAACGTGTTTAAGCACACACGAGCAACTGGGACAGGTGCCAAAGGAAATTCAGCAGGGCGGACTCATCAGCATAATTGCATCCGCTTCGTATTTGAATTCTGAAAGACGAGATGAGGACGAAGTGGAAGACGAAAAAGAATTTCCCATTTGCAGCAACGGAAACTGTGAAGCGTGATGCGTCTGGATGCTTTGGACAAGATGTTCTTAGTGTTTACGTCCCATCTTAGGTCTGATTGAATCATCACGCCTAGGAGGCGCACTACTTCTAATGATTGTAGGCAGCCGCCATCGATGGTCAGGTGATGGGCTGGGATGGGGTATTTTGGGAAGCAAAGTTGAATGAATATGCACTTTTTAGGATTCAGTTTCATTTTGTTTAATTTGGCCCATTCGTGCTCTTGATCTAGGGCTTCCTGGAGATTAGGGGGTTCGTTTTTTAAGTGGCCACAAATCACGGTTTTGTCGTCCACATATTTGAACGACAAGGTTAATGCCTCTTGATATATACTAGGCCAAAGTAGACAACAACGATGAATCACAATTGTAAGTAACCTCAAGGTAGACTCATCATATGTCAACATCACTTTAGTTCAGACAGAGGCCAAGTATCTCTAAAGGGTCACTAGGCTTACCTGACTCCTACACCTACTCCATGCTGAGTGAATATTGATCGCATCATAGGAAGTTCTAACTTCTTATGCTTCCCAAATTCCTTGTATTTATTGATAGTTACACTTTCTTATACGGAAACTTAATTTAATACAAATCAATCCTTTAATGCAGGGGTTCTTAAATTTTTTGCACTTACGGACCCCCCAAATCTTCACGTATTTCCCATGGACCTCCACCCATGTCATCAGAAACTTTGGAACACCTGGATTTGTGATTATAAACGATGTTTTTCGGGAGCTACCTTTCGGGAGCTACCTTACATATTTAATTTTCCATGGACACTCCACGGAACCCCTGCTTTAATGCTTGAGCACTTTTGAATCACAGTATTGTTTTGCCTATCTAGGGGAATTTTCAAGGTATAGGCAATGACCTGAAGGGGATGCAGGGGGAGGGGAGGCGCACAAGATAATATACTTGCGGATTCCTTCCTCTGCATAAGTCGACTGGCCGAATATCGATCTAATGATTAAGTTCAAGCCTAGAATTATTATTAGGCCAGTAAAAAGTATTGTTTCTCTTCTGTTTCCACTTTACCCATAATAAAAAATCTAAATGTCTTCATATTGAGGCTTCCTCTTCAGAGCACCTATTTAGCCACTACTTAAAGAGTAAGAGAAGAGAAGTGAAAGGTATTAACAGGTCATAGGCCTACGATGACACGTCTGCCATGATAAAAATGGTAAAAATCCTTGCCCTAGGGAAATCTAGTCGTTGGAATCTGTGGCACTTCATGAAGAGTTGGAGTTGAAACTAAAGGGAGGATATGCTAAGCTATATCTTAGGGAAAGTTATGAGGTTCTCGGGATGAAATGCAACAAACAGCGACGGAAGTAACCAGGCCCCCTTGCGACCTTGCTCTGTCTCTAAAAGAGGATTTCACGGCACATGTCGCGCATCCCGCCATCTAGCAGTGTCGAGTCTCCTTGTCGCTAGTCATGGGCTTCATATAGTGCTTTCGCAATACGGTCGTCTCCACAAGAATATTCCCAAAAATTGTAATCTGCTATGAATTTTCTCTCTATCCACGTACTATTTTTTATTTATTTTTATTTATTTATTATTATTAATTACTTAGTTGTTCTTTTGTATTTAGCCTGTATACCCTCTTGGACACCATGTACAGATTTACGGACATTCGGATTCAAATAATACATAAATAATAACAACTAAGTAATTAATAATAAATAAATAAATAATAAGAAAAAAATAGTATTTGATAGAGAGGAAAATTCATTTATTATTTGTTATTTAATAACATATTCAACCAGTATCCTTCCTTCATAGAAAATACATGCTGAATGTCTAGAGGAAGTAAATTAATACCTACTTCCATTAAGGTTTAAGGAGTTAATAGCTTTTCATCAGACCTATTCAGTTTCTCTGGTATTAAGGTACTAAGGGAAGATGAAAATCGACCCCCTAGAATCAAATTCTGGCTTATAATTATTGTAGAGGACCCCAGGGGAGGGCCTTGGA
>CAJPEV010005703.1:0-13621 GCA_905338385.1 Darwinula stevensoni
ACCTCGACACGTGATATCGAAATGGGCGAAATCGCCTCTTGATATCACTAACTATCTTCAATCTTGAAAATGTAAAGCCAAAATATCTTAGGTCATGATGAGAATAAAGATCCGTTGTCGTAGTGTAGAGAAAATGATAGAACAACAATCTAGTGGCGACTACCGTATTGGTGACGTTAGTAGTTTTGGAGATTAGAGATTTGTAGATTGGAGATTTAGGGAGAGACCTCATTTTAAGGGAAGCAATTGGTGGTGTTACTTGTCAATTTTTAAGTAATTACGGTGGTCTGTTGAGTAGTATTCTTTTATAATGCACTATCCCATTACTACTGAACTGCTGACTATCCATGCATTAGAAAATCTGAAATTTGATATGGTGCACTTTATCAATGTACCTGTATATGGAAACGTTCACAGTATCGTGAAATACCACAAAACATGCATTATTGAAAGCTGAACACTTTGTTGAGAACTAACCTAAGGTCTAGTAACTTATAATTAGGATAAAAGTGGAGGCTCAGGTCATCTTCCTCTTAAGTGGTATGACTTCTTTCGCTTCAGGCACTCACCTTCCAGAAGTTCGGAGTCTTGCTGGTTCAAGTGGTTTCTTAGGAGGAGCATTTGCATATCTGAATCTGTGACCGAAAAACAATGTTCGAGGCATAGTTCCCTCATCTGCTGAGGTTCGCAAATCCGCTCGAGATTGGGTATCAGGCGACAATACTCAAGGGATAAAAACTTCAGTTGTCCCCTGTTTCCCAAACAGAAATCACCGTGGCTGGTAATATGAAGATTTTTCAAGTCCCGAAGACGATTAAGTCCCTCGAGGACATCCTTCGAAAAGGACACAGACACATCCCCGATCCACAATTCCTCCAAGAAGGTGAGGCTACAGATCTTGGAAAGAACTGCATCGTCGACGCCGCTGGTCTCCACGAGTCGCAACTCGCGGAGCGACTTCTGCTTCTCGACGATCTCCGTCAAACATTCCGAGGAGACTTCCTTGCAGCCGCTCAGGTCGAGGAAGCAGAGATCGATGGACGATTCGCATAGGATATTGACCAGCAAGGATGAGTCCAAGTTCATCTGAGTGAGCGCGAGGGAACGAAACCTGTCCTTAGAAAGCAGAAGACGTTTGAGATGGCCCATCGTGAGCACGTATCGCGACGGCTCCTCTGAACCTTTTGGATAGAAACTACTAAATATGGCTGGATTTGAGGCGAAATTCGAGGCGGAGAGGGAAAACTCCATGAGATTGGGACAGGCTTTCCAAAACAGCGACAGCAACGAATCGTCGAGCCGACCGCAGCTGGAGTTGAGGTTGGATCAGTGGCTGCCGTCACTGGGACCGTAGTTAAAGTCGTCTTCCGTGTCTTTGCTGTGCGGGCCAAGCAGATTCGTGTCGGTCTTCAGCTTCGAACAGGCCCCCAATAGCCGCACCAACGCATCTGGTTGAATCGCACACGACACCAGCGCCATCTCCCTCACTCCCTCCATCACCTCCTCCCCCTCCCTCGACAGCGCCCGATCGAGCGCCACGTTCTTGAACACGAGGGACCGCGGCACCACGGGCCACGATGACAGCCGATGCATTATCCCCACCACGTCCAAGTTCCACGAGGCGTTGCACACTGCGTTGACCTTTCCTTTCTTCTCGAATTGAAAATCCGCCATCTCCCGCCATCGTCGACTCACCAGACGAGCGGAGAGGATATCTTCCCAGCCCAAGTACGCAAATACCTGCAATTGCACCTGTTGGCAACAACGGAGATCATAATGACTAATTTGAATTGAAATCGCTGGGAAAAACCTCAGATAGAGTAGTGAACTTTGAAACGCTAATTTACAGGTGCGACCTCTAATTCCCCATTTCTTCCTCCTCTACAAAAATTCACACTTTTACGCTTAACAGCTCGAAATAGAACATTCCCGCAGGCATGGAAGAGACCATGACTAGACAAAGGGGATGCACTGGGCCTGAGGGAGGGAAGAGAAATATATCGCACCGGATTTGTTAGATTTGCTGACAGTAATGGCAAATCGTTGTCTGGAAGAGGGGCATTTCCCAAATGAATGGAAGAGAGGGATTCTTGTAACCTTATTCAAAGGTAAGAGAAATCCCCTATATACAAATATCTATAGGGGCCTTTCTTTTTGTCCAGCTTCCATAAAATTCTTAGCAACATGATAGAGAAACGACTCAGGAGTGGTTTGAAGGGCATGAGTTCTTTTCCCCCCTTCTAGGGAGTTTTAGGTCAGTGGGAAGCATAATGAAGCAAGCTTTACTGCTGGAAATCCTTATAGCTAAACATGTAAAACTTGGTAAAGGAGCTTTGTTAGTTGCCTTTGTGGATTTTGAAAGAGCATTTGACACAGTGGACTGGGCTCTCCTGTGGCAAAAGTTGAACTACTATGGAGTTAGTTCCAAATTTTTTAATCTGATCAGAGTAATGTACCAGGGCACACGATACTGTATGCGTATCAACCGCGGATGGGTCTCAGAAGATTTCCATGCGAACATGGGGGTAAAACAAGGATGTACTTTATCGCCACTTCTATTCCTAATTTATATTAATGATATTTTCGGAGAATTAGCATACTGGGATGCCCACATGCCAAAACTGGGAACATGGGAAATATTAGGACTTCTGTATGCAGATGACTACACAATCACATCTCCAACCCTAGTGGGGCTCCAAAGGATGCTAACCCGTTTAGCATCTTACTCAAAAAAGAATAAGCTGAAAGTTAACGTACAGAAGACCAAAAATAAGCAGTTTTCGAGGGACACAAGATGCCAGGCCCAAAATTGTTTGTATTTAAACCAGCAACTAGATGTAATTAAACATTTCACATACCTAGGGGTAGTGTTCCCTACTAGAGGTCAAAGGACAGATCATATGCATTCCCGTTGGAGTAAGGCCAAAGCTGCAAATGCTCTAATAGGATTGTTTCGGAAAATTCCTTCTCTATCCAAAAGGCTACGCAGATATGGGGTATGATAGATGCAACTACCCTTCTGTATGGTGCAGAATTAGTTTGGATTCCTGATATGAGGTACCTCGACGCTATATCTGCTTGTTTCCTGAAGGGACTCCTAGGACTGCCTCTCTCAATTTCCAATGCTCTAATCCTGTCACTCTATACACCGCCTGCTATCAGAGTGTTGGCAAGGAAACGTCGGCTAGGATTATGGTTGGAACTCTGACAGGCGCCCAAAGAGTCTCTGATTGAATCCGCCCTGTGCGAACAGTACTAAATTATGCCAAAAGGCAACAATTGCTGGTTGAGGTCAATCGGAGCTTTCTGCCAGGAATTTGGATATTCTTACGTTTGGCATTTTGGCCCCCCCCCCCTCCCACCAAGTCCTTTACAAGAATAATGTTTCGTTCATGTCATATACAAGCAGAGACTGAATGGCGGACTCAACTAGAAACAACACCTTGACCAGCTAAAAATGGCACTAGAGCTTAGAATGGAACGTTCAAGTATCATTGGCCTTGACAGAAAAGCGGGTTTCTTGCTCAGATTGGTCACGCAGGCCTGGAAGTTCTTTTCCGTTAGTGATACATGGGGCGAACACGTGTGTCCCCATTGCACGCATCAGGATTCCAGGGAACATCTACTATTTTGGTGCGAAGAACTTGACGAATTGCGGAGACAGTATGCTCCGACACTCATTAATAGACCAGATATTACCAGTTCCGGCTATTTTGGCAAGCTGCAATATAGAGGAAATCAATTCGTACCTGAAAGTCCCACTTTGGAATAGGCACACTACTTGCGTTAACATCGATGCGATATAACTGGCTATGGTCGGAATTCTCCCTCCCTCTTTCTGAATACCCCACTTTTGAAATATTTTCTATACCCTTATGGCATTTTATGCCCTCCTGGAATATTGAAAAACCGAATTATAAAGTTTGTAGACTCAATGTTGTAGTTTGCATGCCTTACCGAATCCTTGGACGGGCAAATATCAGTCAGTACTTCTGAAAAATGTGTTTTTAAGTATGAAATTTCTTTGCTACTGTTTATTATTAGTAGTATGAGATGTACTTCGTCCTGTATCTCACCTTGATGCCGAAAGCCTAACCAGCAAACTGGCAATACAATTTGATTGATTGATTGATCCTATTTTCAACGTTGAACTGTGTTTCATTTCAACATTGCAGCAACATTGAATCCACCTTTCACACACTGTTGTTTAAACATCGCCACGTTGAAAAATCGCTTACCGTTGACCCGACGCTGTCGTACCGAATGGGTACGCTTTCCAATTATAGAATATTGCTACATAGGATATCGCTGCGACTGAAACTGCGTGTATGTTGCTCATGTTCATGTCTGCCTGAGTGCGTCTTTATTCTGTCCCTCTGGCGCTTTAAGGACTCACGTATTTTTTAACCTAAATGTTCATGGTTTATTCTAAGGAAAATAATTCCTTCATCATGCCAAAATAACGTCGAATGAACAGGTGGAAAATATCCTCGCACCAATGATCGCGTCGGAGAAAGCGAATCGCGCGCAGGAGTCATACTGATGTCGTACCCTCTTGACTTCTCAGTACCGAGGCCGAACGTTCCTGCCTACGCTGAGCAAATGAGACAGCTTCCGAATCCGATCAACGGTGTAGAAGACATTGGGCATGGGCTGGGCTTGGGGGCAGTAACCAATTGCGTTCAACTGTGATTATTTTCCATCGAGGAATATTTTTTCCGGCAATTGTCATCCTCTGAAAAAAAAATAGAAATTCAACGTCTTATCACCCCGTGTACACAGGCTTTCGACTAGTGTACTCTCTATTTCATGTGAAGTCATGTCAAGTTTATATGAAATATACATCCACTCTGGCGATGGTAATATATAAACGTAAACTTTATATGAACGCGATATTATTTCCATGCCCAGTCAAAAATTTATAGTTGGGCCAACTGAAGCTCAAGGGTAGCTCTTCCTTGCACCATCTACGGGCCATCAGAAGGTTATCGTTGGCTTATAGGGGGTTATGGTTGGCTGTGGTTGGTCATGTCTAGGTCGACCGACCTTCGGGTCAACCTTCTCTGACCATCCCTCAGTCGCATATGGACTGTAACTGTGCCACCCATAAGGCTACCTTTTACGAACGCATCCACTCCCAACCCAACTCAATGCGACGGTAAAATGTCCCACGTTCTTATTAGCTCCCACCCACATTCTCCATTCTGTTTTCCTCCAACAACCCTCTCAAAAACATCTTTGCATCTAATTTTAGAAAAGCCTTAATGGATTGTTTAATTTAAAAATGATCTTCCCCTCTCCTCGCTGGCCAAGGAGAGAAGAATAGCAACTATTCCTGAAGGCCATGCCCGTTACTTAACGATGATATTTCTTTTTTTTTCTTCTTTTTTTTGTTCACTGACCATTTATTGTACAGCATGCCCTTTACAGAAAGAGGATGCAAGATGGGAAGAAGTGGAATATACAGTTTTGGGTTATAGAAGGGTGGTTATTCTTCAGTAGTGGTTGGAGTCCAGGTCTTGGGGTCGGGTGGGTCCACGGCCAGCCACCAGGTGGTGTTGTCAGGCCAGTATAAGATTTCTCTGGGCTTCCTGAGTGTCCTCGCGGCGACCATCTCGCTAATGATCTTGATGCAAGCGTTTGTCATGACCAGGGGCCATTCCAGACGCCAGAGTAGAATGCGTAAATCACTTTACCTTCTGATAGCTTAGGGTTATAAAAAGGCCTCTATATGATCTTACTCCGCGATATAAGCTTAGGTTTCAATTCCTTGCACTTCTAGTATTTAAAAAATACCCGGGCTCGCTAGAGACATCTAGCGGCTGACGTGGCACGCATGGATCAAGAGCCATTCTGGGGCTCAGTCATCCCTAGCGGGACCGCATGTTCTTCTCTTCTCTGTTATCTTACCGCGACGATATAATCTATTCTTTAGTTATTAAGTACGATTTGAGTTTCCTCATTCTTCCAGGAAACATCGATTTTGCAGAGTAGTTATTATTCATGAGAAGTATGCTTATGATTTTCTCCATTGGCATAAGATAGATATATACGATAATATGGAATATTCTGTCTACAGTGTTTTCCACTTCAGTCATCATTGATCTTCGACATGAAGTGTCGAGGTCAAGTGAAAAGCATTATGCATCAGCATCAACGGCTCGTGCACGGTCACATGTCATTAGGTCGTAGCTGCCAGGGGTACCCTTTAAGGGAGATACCCCACGGGTGGCCTATGGATGGGGCATAGATGTGCGGCCAACCCGACTATTGCCCGACCTTCCGCCAACTCCCCTTTCTGTGGCCCAACCTTAAGCCAACCATAATTTTTGACTGGGTGAATAGATTTCGCAAGTAATTCACATTGTTTGCAAAAATTGATGTCTTGTTTACGTAAAGATGCTGCAGGGTTTCCAACCAGACTATTTGCAAATTAGGATGTTATTTCCAGCCGGAATGAACCAACAGGATCCAACCGGAACTTCATGTTGTTTTTTGCTGGATCTCATTCCATACGAAAACTGCCGGCTCTCTAATTCCCAATTGGAACTAGTGACGTTTCCTGAACAGTAATCCAGCTGCCGGAAAAGTCCATCAAAAACATGAGGGATTCCTAGGAGGAATTGCCTATCCACGCAGCGAGAAACATTGAAGCGCCCTACCGCATCCCATTCACAGTCCACCGTCTCCTGTCATTGGCTTTTATCCCCAAGGTTCGCATGTCACTCACCTCGGGAGGCAGATCCTGCCACACGGTCGGGAATGGATCCATTCTGCATTGCACTATCGTAGGGACGGGTCCAAGGAACACCCCAAGCCTTCAGGCCGCGGACTGAGGCTGTCCCATCGCGCAAGAGTTTCAGAGCTCCGTGAAGGCGATTTGGACGAGGGGATGGATATATCTACGCGGAGTCACGTGCGTGGCACTGGTGCGAGTCACGCGCGTGCCACAACGATATCAGCTGCATTCCCATCTACCTGTCCTCCGTGCTACCTCGGGCCACTTCCCAGGTGGCGCCTGCCACTTTTTCCTAGCAACTCTGGAGAAACCTCGGGAACTCTGCGATCCGACGGTTCATTCCAATTCGACTTCCTCACTTTGAATTTGGGAAAATTATATATTAATTGATTCTTCGTTCTCATGATAAAAGTCTAATCATTCTAATAATCTTCGGAGAGTTTTCTCTCGTTCGTGCTTGTTTTCCTGAGTCCTCTTGCGTCGTTTTCCAACGAAGAGGGCTGGAAATTTTGAACGAACAGTGAGGGATTTCCGATTTGGTACTAATTAATTCATCTTTCGTATACTGGAATGAAACGATCAAAAGTATCGGTGAGAAATGACGATCCTAAAAATATATTTCTTTGCTGATGTGTTTGGCTTGGATGAAATGTCAGGAGAACATTTTCCTAATTGTCGGGTTTTTCACTAAGAATTTGAAGAGAAACTTTCGCAGAGATGCTGGGAGCATTCCACTCACGGCAAATAGATTGTGGAAACTGCTTCCAGTGGGAACAGGCATGCACCAAGTATAAGTTCTTGAATCTCTACTGCCACACCTTGCATATTAGATGAGAAACGGAGGAGTCTCCCCTGAGTCTTTGCCATAATTAACGCGATGATAACAAGTATACAGCATCGAGCTCTCGACCGTTCCGACGAGGGGAATCGTGTGTACGATAGTCACCTGACTCCGATCGTCTCATGGTCCTCGTGGTGAACATCACCAAGTCAATGGCGGCCACGTCACAGGCGATATGCGTTTCCTCGTATGTCCACTTTCGTAAGCGGATCTCATTCCTTCATTTGTCTAGTATAACGTGGCGGACCAAATACCAAAATCAAAGCAACTTCGTCGTATGTGATTATAAAATTTGATCCACGGAGACGACTGGATCTAGTAATAAAGAATCACNATGGGAAGAAGTGGAATATACAGTTTTGGGTTATAGAAGGGTGGTTATTCTTCAGTAGTGGTTGGAGTCCAGGTCTTGGGGTCGGGTGGGTCCACGGCCAGCCACCAGGTGGTGTTGTCAGGCCAGTATAAGATTTCTCTGGGCTTCCTGAGTGTCCTCGCGGCGACCTTCTCGCTAATGATCTTGATGCAAGCGTTTGTCATGACCAGGGGCCATTCCAGACGCCAGAGTAGAATGCGTAAATCACTTTACCTTCTGATAGCTTAGGGTTATAAAAAGGCCTCTATATGATCTTACTCCGCGATATAAGCTTAGGTTTCAATTCCTTGCACTTCTAGTATTTAAAAAATACCCGGGCTCGCTAGAGACATCTAGCGGCTGACGTGGCACGCATGGATCAAGAGCCATTCTGGGGCTCAGTCATCCCTAGCGGGACCGCATGTTCTTCTCTTCTCTATGTTATCTTACCGCGACGATATAATCTATTCTTTAGTTATTAAGTACGATTTGAGTTTCCTCATTCTTCCAGGAAACATCGATTTTGCAGAGTAGTTATTATTCATGAGAAGTATGCTTATGATTTTCTCCATTGGCATAAGATAGATATATACGATAATATGGAATATTCTGTCTACAGTGTTTTCCACTTCAGTCATCATTGATCTTCGACATGAAGTGTCGAGGTCAAGTGAAAAGCATTATGCATCAGCATCAACGGCTCGTGCACGGTCACATGTCATTAGGTCGTAGCTGCCAGGGGTACCCTTTAAGGGAGATACCCCACGGGTGGCCTATGGATGGGGCATAGATGTGCGGCCAACCCGACTATTGCCCGACCTTCCGCCAACTCCCCTTTCTGTGGCCCAACCTTAAGCCAACCATAATTTTTGACTGGGTGAATAGATTTCGCAAGTAATTCACATTGTTTGCAAAAATTGATGTCTTGTTTACGTAAAGATGCTGCAGGGTTTCCAACCAGACTATTTGCAAATTAGGATGTTATTTCCAGCCGGAATGAACCAACAGGATCCAACCGGAACTTCATGTTGTTTTTTGCTGGATCTCATTCCATACGAAAACTGCCGGCTCTCTAATTCCCAATTGGAACTAGTGACGTTTCCTGAACAGTAATCCAGCTGCCGGAAAAGTCCATCAAAAACATGAGGGATTCCTAGGAGGAATTGCCTATCCACGCAGCGAGAAACATTGAAGCGCCCTACCGCATCCCATTCACAGTCCACCGTCTCCTGTCATTGGCTTTTATCCCCAAGGTTCGCATGTCACTCACCTCGGGAGGCAGATCCTGCCACACGGTCGGGAATGGATCCATTCTGCATTGCACTATCGTAGGGACGGGTCCAAGGAACACCCCAAGCCTTCAGGCCGCGGACTGAGGCTGTCCCATCGCGCAGGAGTTTCAGAGCTCCGTGAAGGCGATTTGGACGAGGGGATGGATATATCTACGCGGAGTCACGTGCGTGACACTGGTGCGAGTCACGCGCGTGCCACAACGATATCAGCTGCATTCCCATTTACCTGTCCTCCGTGCTACCTCGGGCCACTTCCCAGGTGGCGCCTGCCACTTTTTCCTAGCAACTCTGGAGAAACCTCGGGAACTCTGCGATCCGACGGTTCATTCCAATTCGATTTCCTCACTTTGAAATTGGGAAAATTATATATTAATTGATTCTTCGTTCTCATGATAAAAGTCTAATCATTCTAATAATCTTCGGAGAGTTTTCTCTCGTTCGTGCTTGTTCTCCTGTTTTCCCAACGAAGAGGGCTGGAAATTTTGAACGAACAGTGAGGGATTTCCGATTTGGTACTAATTAATTCATATTTCGTATACTGGAATGAAACGATCAAAAGTATCAGCGAGAAATGACGATCCTAAAAATATATTTCTTTGCTGATGTGTTTGGCTTGGATGAAATGTCAGGAGAACATTTTCCTAATTGTCGGGTTTTTCACTAAGAATTTGAAGAGAAACTTTCGCAGAGATGCTGGGAGCATTCCACTCACGGCAAATAGATTGTGGAAACTGCTTCCAGTGGGAACAGGCATGCACCAAGTATAAGTTCTTGAATCTCTACTGCCACACCTTGCATATTAGATGAGAAACGGAGGAGTCTCCCCTGAGTCTTTGCCATAATTAACGCGATGATAACAAGTGTACAGCATCGAGCTCTCGACCGTTCCGACGAGGGGTATCGTGGGTACGATAGTCACCTGACTCCGATCGTCTCATGGTCCTCGCGGTAAACATCACCAAGTCAATGGCGGCCACGTCACAGGCGATATGCGTTTCCTCGTATGTCCACTTTCGTAAGCGGATCTCATTCCTTCATTTGTCTAGTACAACGCGGCGGACCAAATACCAAAATCAAAGCAACTTCGTCGTATGTGATTATAAAATTTGATCCACGGAGACGACTGGATCTAGTAATAAAGAATCACGAAGGAGGGGCGAAGGAATAAGGAAAACCTTGGATGCAAATATGGCGGCAGACGGGATGACCCTTTCATCCCGTTTAAAGAGGAATGCTGCACTTAGGACACATGGGAGACATCATCCCCAGGGATTTTCGATCTTCACCCTTTCTCCCTTTATACATTATTCTGAACACTAGAAACAAACCAAGGGATGCGGAGTGTCGTTTGTGACGCCACAGTGCTACACACCTGACATGTAAACAAACTACGTGGGATCTGCTTTTTTCCATTAAAGTATGAACTGGATTTGTTGAGAAATTGGAGTGTCTGCATTACATGTATGTTCAGATCCAAACCTTAGACCTAGGATTTGTATCTGTAGGGAAAACAAGTGTCTATTTAACCCAATATCGAGCTAATTACCCCTTAATGACGACTTATCACTTACGTTTTAGCCCGGTGTCCTGTTTTGACATCCGCGTCAGTTGACAGTCGCCGAACTCTGTCGAGTAGCTTGCGAAAGTACCCCCCTTTTCACACCCATTTATTAAACACATCTAATGGGGACTGTAAACTGGACTACCAATTAAAAGGAAACGACTTTGTCCTCGACTTCCATCCAATGAAGACTCTTTCTGGAACCTATTTGACCCACGAAGAAGGTCGTCAATTTAGGGAACCCCTCTGAAGTCAACGACAGAGGAAGAGTGAGGAGAGAGAAATGAGTTCCGAGCTGATCGTGGTTTTCCCTCCCTCAAAATCATTTATTTCTTTTTCATCTCAACTAAAGATTTGAAGTGTCTTTTTGGTCCCATAGCTTTACCTAAGTCCGATTCTGCGACGAGCGTCTTAGGGCAGGATACGTGAGTTTCTTTGTAGCCTGAGTTGTGTTTCCGAGGTAGATGCTAGGGACTTTGAGGGATTACGACAGGGGTAAATCTTTGGCTAAATCCGTATAGACCAAGATTCGTAAAGATCAAAATATCATGTAATTCGTTTGTATCAGAGACGGACCGGTTCTTTTTCTGTTCATTAGAGTTCCTATTACATTTGATCCCTTTTGTTTTGAAACTGCGCTGCAAGGGTCAATGTCACTTTTCTTTTTGTGTTCTCTTTTGTTCACTGAAATTGACAAAATTCTTATAATAAATCTATTAATCAGACTCGGTGCTGTGATACTCCATTCCCGATCCTTGAACAGGCACGAATCTCGCTCACCTGGAGAAATTCCTGGAATGTTGCCTGGTGCGGGACGTCGAGAGAGCATAAAGGCAGTGCTTCTAACGAAAGTTGAATTGCCTGAAATCACAAGGGAAATTAGAATAAATAGGTATTTCCTTTGTATCTATTTGGATTGATTGATACTATCCGACCCATTGCGTCCCGTGCACGAGACGCTCCGAGTGTAACGCTTCTCGTCAAAGTGATGAAAAATAATCGAAGCTCTCTCCAGCACTCCAAGAAGGGATCGGAGTTATCGTTAATGGGATCTTCGGTAACGTCTTCGGTAACGTCTTCGGTAACGTCTTCGACGGCGTCTTCGGGTATCGTATCTCTCTGCGCTGCTCGAAATGTAATTTCTCGAGTTTGAGACGCAGCAGAACGCTTCGGGAATCGCGGAAATCCTTCAAACGCAAGTAGAAAGTCATATCTATCGCTCAATCACTCAACAATTTCTTATTGAAATAGTCATATCCACGATATGCTGAGGACTTCTTCATCGCAGGCGCGAGAGAGCTTTGTTTGCTTCCTATCACTTTTACGAGGACCGTTGCTATGCTATAAAAAAAATCAATAATGAATAAAACAGTTGAGAGATTCGCATACAGAAGAGGACATATAAGGAAACTCATATTGCCTGTGCTGAGACAAAAACTGATTTACTAATGATGCTTGATTGCTTAACCTGAACGACCTCATCACGTGCATGGTACGAGGTGACGCATTCGGTTTTCTCGAGGGAAAAGCAATCGACAGTGAATGTCCTATTCCCTATGGTAAGTAAGTGGATACTATACCTTTTGCAACTTGCTTTTAGATGGTTTGTAATTCATTTTCGGCGCCGTTCCCTTTGTGTTTCAGAATGGAAGGTGAATATAGGGCAATGCATGGTAAAATCCATGTTTTAGCCGAATTTTCGGCTAAAACATGGATTTTTCTTGCAGATACAGGAAATTTTCCTGTATCTGCATTCAAGTATTCCTCCTCGTAATTCGTTTGCGGAAGAGAAGAAATTGAAGAGCGGCGGCAAAAAACATTCGAGCTGGAAATNTTCCAGTGGGAACAGGCATGCACCAAGTATAAGTTCTTGAATCTCTACTGCCACACCTTGCATATTAGATGAGAAACGGAGGAGTCTCCCCTGAGTCTTTGCCATAATTAACGCGATGATAACAAGTATACAGCATCGAGCTCTCGACCGTTCCGACGAGGGGAATCGTGTGTACGATAGTCACCTGACTCCGATCGTCTCATGGTCCTCGTGGTGAACATCACCAAGTCAATGGCGGCCACGTCACAGGCGATATGCGTTTCCTCGTATGTCCACTTTCGTAAGCGGATCTCATTCCTTCATTTGTCTAGTATAACGTGGCGGACCAAATACCAAAATCAAAGCAACTTCGTCGTATGTGATTATAAAATTTGATCCACGGAGACGACTGGATCTAGTAATAAAGAATCACGACGGAGGGGCGAAGGAATAAGGAAAACCTTGGATGCAAATATGGCGGCAGACGGGATGACCCTTTCATCCCGTTTAAAGAGGAATGCTGCACTTTGGACACATGGGAGACATCATCCCCAGGGATGTTCCATCTTCACCCTTTCTCCCTTTATACATTATTCTGAACACTAGAAACAAACCAAGGGATGCGGAGAGCCGTTTGTGACGCCACAGTGCTACACACCTGACATGTAAACAAACTACGTGGGATCTGCTTTTTTCCATTAGAGTATGAACTGGATTTGTTGAGAAATTGGAGTGTCTGCATTACATGTATGTTCAGATCCAAACCTTAGACCTAGGATTTGTATCTGTAAGGAAAACAAGTGTCTATTTAACCCAATATCGAGCTAATTACCCCTCAATGACGACTTATTACTTACGTTTTAGCCCGGTGTCCTGTTTTGACATCCGCGTCAGTGGACAGTCGCCGAACTCTGTCGAGTAGCTTGCGAAAGTACCCCCCTTTTCACACCCATTTATTAAACACATCTAATGGGGACTGTAAACTGGACTACCAATTAAAAGGAAACGACTTTGTCCTCGACT